>SJYQ01005365.1:0-56998 GCA_006410935.1 Redunca redunca
ATTTGCCTTGATTCATGGACCTGACATTCCAGGTTCCTATGCAATATTGCTCTTTATAGCATCGGACCTTTCTTCTATCACCAGTCACATCTACAACTGGGTATTGTTTTTGCTTTGGCTGCATCCCTTCATTCTTTCTGGAGTTATTTCTCCACTGATCTCTGGTAGCATATTGGGCACCTACCGACCTGGGGAGTTCCTCTTTCAGTATCCTATCATTTTGCCTTTTCATACTGTTCATGGGGTTCTCAAGGCAAGAATACTGAAGTGGTTTGCCATTCCCTTCTCCAGTGGACCACATTCTGTCAGACCTCTCCACCATGACCAGCCCGATTTGGGTGGCCCCACACGTCATGGCTTAGTTTCAATGAGTAGACAAGGCTGTGGTCTGTGTGATTAGATTGACTAGTTTTCTGTGATTATGGTTTCAGTGTGTCTGCCCTCTGATGCCCTCTCACAACACCTACCATCTTACTTGGGTTTCTCTTACCTTGGAGGTGGGGTATCTCTTTATGGCTGCTCCAGCAAAGCACAGCCACTGCTCCTTACCTTGAACGCGGGGTATCTCCTCACCGCCGCCTCTCCTGACCTTGAACGTGGAGTAGCTCCTCTCGGCCTGCTGCCTCAAGCATCAGTGGTAGGCTGAATTGACGTGGAGAAGACCTGAAGTCGTACAGACAAGTTAGGACACTTAACATAAGTCCTCGGGGCAAGTGAAAAATGATTTGTACACCAAATGTGAAAAAGAGGAAGAAAGACGGGATTTTGCCTGTGACTTGACATTTGGACTTGGTTTTAGAGCCTTGGGTGTCATTAAGAATCGGGAAGTCAGAGGAGGGGGGAGTTCAAGAGGGATGTTAATGTTTTTTCATAAGACTCCATGGGTTTGAGGGACCAGTTGAGTACCCATGCGGAGGAGCCCCTACTAAGAGTGAGGAACCCAGTAGCAAGGTTAGGACGAAACAAAATTCTGGACTAGCAGTTAGTGATCCAGTGGGTGGTTGAATGAAAGTGTACAGATCGAGAAAAAAAGGACAAGACCTTGAAGAAAATCTGACTATATATGAATTCTTGGAACAGAAAAACATATAGATGTTCAGTGATCAATTTTTATTCAATATTTTAATGATGGTTCTATCTACAGCATTGTTGTAGCTGCTGTTCTCCTTGACCGCTTACAACAGTCAATCTAAAGAACATACCTATATAAGTTAAGTGATATTTTTCCTGTTCCCACTGCAGGAGGCATGGTGTGGAGAAAGGCTGTGAAAAGAGGGTGGAGAATGAAGTGACAGAGGATAGGGAAGAGAGAAAGTGAAATACTTTTTTATCTAAGACTTTTAGAGTATGCAGAGCTTTATCCATGTAAGCCATTTCTGAATATCAGGCATCTAGGTAATCTAATGAATTTGTCTTTCCACAAAGCAGCTCCTACTTAATCTGGGAACCCTATCAGCCTGTCATGATGGTGGTCATACTTTCCAGATGAAACCTCAGGTGGGACACGTATTCTGAATGCCTGGTCCCCAAGCCTTTATCCAACTGTTTAGCAACCAAAACTTCCCTCTCCCTTTTTATATTCTTACTTTTGTATGTGCTCTATGTGATGAATAAATAAATGCTCAGCTCTGTAAACCCATCTTATTATCATTTACCACTGACTAAGCAAGGGAAATTAGATTTAATTAGCATCTATTCCGTGGTTAGGGGCTGTTTCTTGGTCTCGCTTAGAAAGCTAGGGCAGGGACTGTCTTTTGTCTCTCTGCAGTACTGCGTATGAATTCATATATGTACGTGCATCATTGTCATCATAACAATGGTAGTGTAGGTCCACTTTTACGCAGGTGCTTTGCCTAATGGTACAGTTTTCAGGTGGCAGAGCCACATTTGAAGTTGTGTCTAAATTCTTTATGTTCCTCCCATTGGACTGTATTACCTTCCCAAATGCTGGCTGACTGTGTGCCTGGCATTATATCACATGTTTGAACATGTGAGTTCCTTCCTATCACCCCTCTGGTTTAGCAGATAAGTCAGAGGAAAGCTCAAATCAAAACTGGTTATTTTTAGTGTATCTGCCCTCTGGCACTGCCTTATTTTCACTTAACTTCTTTTTTTTAAATGTATTTCATTGAAATATAGTTGATTTACATTGTTGTGCAGATTTCTGCTGTACAGCAGAGTGATCCAGTTATATATATACACATTTTTCACACTTTTTTCCATTATGGTTTATCTTAGGATATTGAATATAGTGTCTTGTGCTATACAGTAGGACCTTGTTTATCCATCCTGCATGTAATAGTTTGCATCCCACACTCTGAATCCATCCCAGCCCCACCCACTTCTCTGTTGGCGCCTACCAGTCTGTTCTCACTGTCTGTGTCACCCAGCTTCTTTAACTTTGCAGGAAGAGTCAAACCTTCTCAGAAATCCCACCTGCTAACGTTCAGTTTAACAATCACTTTACTAATCCTTCCAAAAATCACACCTTCAGTCCTCTATGCAATGCTGAGTTTCTTTGGTCCTATCTGGCTCTTTGCAGCCCTATGGACTGTAGACTCCCAGGCTCCTCTGCCCATGGGATTCTCTAGGCAAGAATACTGGAGTGGGTTGCCATACCCTACTCCAGATTATCTTCCCAACCCGGGGCTCAAACCCATGTCTCTTACGTCTCCTGCACTGGCAGGCAGGTTCTTTACTACTAGCACCTGGGAAGCACTAAGAGAGAAAAACTCTCTTTTTTATTTGTTTACCTGCTTGTTTCATTCTGTCAGTCTTCTGCTTTTCCCATTGTCCCACTTGCTTACATACCTAAAGTCATGTTCCCCTTTTTCCTTACTTTCCTTCTATCCCGAGGCTTTGGAGAGAGAGTGGGATAGGATACGGGGCTTACAGCAGAATTTATATTGACTCTGTAATTTATTGTAATTGACTCTGATGTGTCTGTCTGTTCTCTTTATCCTTTGTTCTTGAAATTGGAAGTAGCCAGTGGCACAGTGAGCAATAGGCTTGGCACTGGGAGTCAGGTAATCAGCCAGTGAGGACTTGAGTAAGCCTTGTGTTTATTAGTAGTAGCTTAGAGGATGCTGTTTCTTGTCCCTTATTGCAGAACTCGAGCAGTCTGCCTGCAGATTTTGGGTTTTGTGCATGCCTGCCTTTTTTTCTGAAGGTAAGTTCTATGCCTTTTTAATATTTGACACCCCCACAAGTTTTAGCAAAGTGTTTGTGCTTTAGTTTATGCCCAGAAAAATCCCTAATGCATTGAGTTCTGTTAAAAAAGAGAAAACTCTTTGTATGGAGAAAGAATGTGGAGAGGCCTCCACGTTTGCAGGATCCAGAAATGTGATTGTTGCAGGGAAAGCCCTAACTGGGTAAAGCCGGTAAGCTCCCAAGGTGGGCCATGAAAAATGTAGAAAGTTAACCTTTGTATAATAAGATGTAAAATTAGAGATGAAGAGTCTGTGTAAGTTGATTATTCACCGTTACTATTCTAATAATGGTCAACACTATATCTAAAGTGTCTGTGGTTTGTCTGTATGATGTTTAACTTTCACTTTAAACTACACAGAATAAATTAAAATGGAAAAAAAAAAAGATGAACCCATCTGGAGCGTGGTAGAGTTTATATTTGACACATGAGGAAGGCAGTAATAGCTAGTTCTGAAAACGAAATTTTTTCTGCCTAAGTTTCTTGATGAAGAATGTTATTATTGTTGTTTAGTCCTAAGTCATGTCCTATTCTTTTGCGACCCCATATACTGTAGCGCTCCAGGCTCCTCTGTCCCTGGGATTTCCCAGGCAAGGATATTGGAGTAGGTTGCCATTTCCTTCAAAGAATGTTATTAGCAATCAAGAAATCAACTGGAAATAATTTGTTTGTTTGTTTGTTTTTTCTCCTCCTCTGAGTACCGGAATGTTTGTAGAATTAACTTGGCTTGGAGGAGAGTGAACCCCTTGTACTATTGCACAGGCACTTTCAAAACTGGGAGACTACAGCACTTGCTATGAAACCAAGATTCTTTCTGCAGTTCACTGTAACCCAGCACCTAAATGTTAGTATCTAGAAAGTCTGAGACTTCTGTTTCTAAACTTACTGGAAGCCACTGATTTGGAATTTGGTGATAGTTCTTTAAAAAAATTCTATGCTTAGTAAACGTAAACGTCTTGTAGCATAGACCAAAAAAATAGCTTTTCACCGATTTCCAGCCTTAAGTTCACCCAAGACAGACATGAAAGTTCTGTCACTGAGGTAGCCTGCAGGAATCATCACTGTGACTCAGAACCTGCAGCAGTTTTATCCCTATCCTTGGCTACTTTTTAGAATCCTGCTGTTAAGTCATGTCAGTCGTGTCCAACTCTGTGTGACCCCACAGACGGCAGCCCACCAGGCTCCCCCGTTCCTGGGATTCTCCAGGCAAGAACACTGGAGTGGGTTGCCATTTCCTTCTCCAGTGCATGGAAGTGAAAAGTGAAAGTGAAGTCGCTCAGTCGTGTCCGACTCAGCAACCCCACGGACTGAAGTCTACCAGGCTCCTCCGTCCATGGGATTTTTCCAGGCAAGAGTACTGGAGTGGGTTGCCATTGCCTTCTCCTTTTATAATCCTAGAAATTCCTAGACAGGAGGGCATGTTGGGAATTAGATAGTACATCTAATCCCCATAATTTGCAAATGAGGGAGGTGAAGTCTAGAGAGAGAAGTGAATTGATTTGCCCAAGGATGTACCTGTTGACAGAGTGGTTTTGGTATCAGCGTGATGCTAGCCTAATAGAATGAGTTTGGAAATATTCTCTCCTCTTCACCTGATGCGAAGAGCTGACTCATTTGAAAAGACCCTGATGCTGGGAAAGATTGAGGGCAGGAGGAGAAGGGGACGACAGAGGATGAGATGGTTGGATGGCATCACTGACTCGACAGACGTGGGTTTGAGTGAACTCCGGGAGTTGGTGATGGATAAGGAGGCCTGGTGTGCTGCGGTTCATGGGGTCGCAAAGAGTCGGACACGACTGAGCGACTGAACTGAATTGAACTGAACTTAAACTTTTTGGAATAGTTTGAGAAGGATAGGTATAAAGTCTTCTATAAATGTTTGTTAGAATTCCCCTGTGAAGTCATCTGTCCTGGACCTTTGTTTATTGAGAGGCTTTTGATTACTGGTCAATGTCATCACTAGTAATTGGACTGTCCAGATTTTCTCTTTCTTCCTGACTCAGTCTTGGAAAGATTGTATGTTTCTAGGAATCAATCCATTTCTTCTAGATTGACTAATATGTTGGTATATAATTATCCAGAGTGTTCTTTTATGATTATTTGTATTTCTGTGATGTTGACAGTAATGTCTTCCTCTCTCATTTTAAATGTTATTTATTTGGACCCTCTCTCTCTCTTTTTTTTGGATGAGTCAGGCTAAACGTCTGTCAATTTTATTTATCTTTTCAAAAATGCAGCTCCTAGTTTCAGTGATCTTTTCTAAGTCTCTATTTCATTTATTTCCGCCCTAATATTTGTTCTTTTTTCTGAATTTGATGTTTGTCAGCATAATTCACCAACATAAGTTAAAAATTCAAGTCTTATTAAAATTTTCATAACAAAAAATTTTAGTCCTCTGTCTGACCACTCCCCAGCCTTCCTTTATCTCTGAGATCTCCTTCCATACTCTTTTATTTTGATTACTGGTCAATGTCATCACTAGTAATTGGTCTGTCCAGATTTTCTCTTTCTTCCTGACTCAGTCTTGGAAGATTGTATGTTTCTAGAAATCAATCCATTTCTTCTAGATTGACCCATATGTTTCTTCTAGTCTTTAACTTCACATTTCTTACTAATGTGCTTAGTCTGTTTCTTGATGTATTGGTTTTAGAGTTACACTTTTTTTTTTATCAGTCTGAGGTATTTTCTGTTAATTCCTACTAAGCAAAGTCCGAATTTAGCATTCTAACATACATTATACCCCAGCTTTCCTACCCTCTGCCCGGTTCAAAGTATTACAGAATTTTTTGTTGTTGCTATAATCCATATCTTCTGTTTACTATACTGATTGTATAAGTATTGCTCACTACTGAGCTAAGTAGTATACACTGGTTGCAATGCCTTTCTTGTATGATTTGATATTGTTCATTGAGTTAATAATTGCCTCTTTTCAGATTGCTTAGTTTTCTATGCCACTATCAGAACTTCTGTTCACTGAGAGAACTCTAGTATCCTTAGATATGATTTTTCACAAAACTCATGAAGTAATCAGTCATATATATACATTTATATACTAGTGTGTGTGTGTGTGTGTGTGTGTGTGTGAAAATGTTAGTCGTTCAGTCCTATCTAACTCTTTGAGACTCCGTGGTCTGGATCCCACCAGATTCTCTCTCCATGGGATTCTCCAGGCAAGAATAGTAGAGTGGGTTGCCATTTCCTTCTCCAGGGGATCTTCCCGACCCAGGGGTGGAACCATATCAATATCTATTGACTTTCATTTTTTTCTTAAGGATCTTCCCTGGGCTCTTCTGCGTCGCTGCTTCAGTCCGCATTGGTCTTTCTTCAGGCATAGAGCTGTCGTCTTGGGGCCTCTCCTTTGTTAATTCCCCTGTTAGTGGGATCCCATGTTTTTCCCCTTTGGGTTTCACTTTCTCATGTTGGTGGAACATATATGTTGGTAGCTTTCTGAGAAGTGATATATGAGTCAATGTTTTGAGGCTTTATGTGTACTTGAATATTTCTTTAATTTATAATCATTTTTGTTTGATAGTCTGGCTGAGTATACAATTCTAGTTTGAAAATAATTTTCCTCTAAGCATTTTAAAGGCATTTTTTCTACAGTGTCTTTTAGCTGCCATTGCTGCTGTTTGGTCCAGTGCCATTTCTGCTCTTGATTCTTTTTATATACTATCTCTGTTTTTTCCTCTGTCTCTCTTTTTTCTCTCAAGTTTGCTGTAGTCTTTTTATTTTTGGAATTTGTTCTATGTCTTTTTGTCCCTGGATCCAAGAATCTGATGATTCTTTTAAAATTTGAAATTATGTCTATACCTCTGTATTATTTCTTTAATAATTTCATACCCTGAATTTCATCTGCCTTCTCTTTCTAGAGCTTCCATTAGTCAGAGATTGGTCTTCTAGAACCGAGTTCTTAATTATCTTATTGTTTTTTCCTCCTGTTTTTTAAAGTCTTGTTTTCTCTTTTAGATGTATTTTCTACAAGATTTCTTTGACTTTACCTTTCCACTCTTATCAAAATTTTAAAATTACTATGACCTAGTTTTAATTTTCAGAAGTACATTCTTGCTGTTTGTTCCTTCTTCATATAACATTCTATTATTCAATGAATGCAATGTCTTTTGTTACCTCCTGAAAGATATTTTTTGTTTTTGAAGAGCTATTCAGTTCTATGCATTACAGTTTTTTCCTGAGTTTTTTTCTTCAAATAGTTTCTTTCTTTCCTTGTGAAACTAAAGGCTTTCTTCCAATGTCCAGTGACTCTTTGCAGTGTGGTTTATATTAAGTATGAGAAATTGAGCTCGTGGTTGGAAGCCCCATTGTGTTGAAGGGATTTTTCAGAAATTCCCTGAAATTGATTGGTGGGTCCAAGAATTTTCATTGGAGGACCTCACGTGTCCATATGTATAGGTCCTTTCTCTAAGATGCTTCACTTATTCCAGAGAAGATCCCTTCAGTCTCCTGCACAGGGTGAGAGATGGAGACATGGAGAGCTTCAGAGATAGTTTCTTAGAGCTGAATGTTAAGGGGCATGTTTGGGGTATGTCAAGTAGATAGACTTTCTCTTAGTTTTCAACTGAGTGCCTCATTCCCAACTTTTTCTGTTTCATATTCCCAATATAAGAATTTCCCTAGTTTAATTTCCCAAAGAATAATTTTTCTATAGACTCTCTTCTTTCCCCTGATGGAGTGGGGAAGGACATCTGAAGCTCTACCTGCTGTTACAGAGTTTCATCAATTCCTCTGTTTTCAGCCGCACACCTCACTTTTACCCTCTTTGTATTCAGTACTGGTTTTGAACCTTTCTGTGTTTGTAATGTGCATTATTTAGTTTGTTTCTCATTTGTGTTCTGGTTTCATTATCTGCAAATGATTTGTTCACTTTTTAAAATTTTTAGTTTATACTGGAGCATAGTTGGTTAACAATATTGTGTCAGTTTCAGGTGTACAGCAGAGTGATTCAGTTTTATGTAAACGTGTCTGTTCTCTTTCAGATTCTTTTCCCATTGAGGATATTACAGGGAACAGAGATCCCTGTGCTACACAACAGGTTCTGGTTTATCTCTTTTAAATCTAGCAGTGTGTGCGTGCACGGCTTCCCCAGTGGGTCAGGAGTGAAGAATCTGTGTGCAGTGCAGGAGACAGAGGGGACATGAGTTTGATCCCTGGGTGGGGAAGAGCCCTTGGAGAGGAAATGGCAACCCACTCCGGTATTCTTGCCTGAAAAATCCCCCGGACAGAGAAGCCTGGTGGGCCACAGTCCATGGGGTCACAAAGAGTTGGACACGACTGAGCACACATGCATGCACACACATGTGCATCATGTACATGTTAGTCCCACCCTCCATCTAACAACAGCACAATCTGATGTGCTGCTTTTGTTGCTTCTCTTTGGGCGGCATGGGATTTATACCCTGAAAAGTATCTTTTTCACTTTAACAGGGTTTCATGAAGGAGCAGAAACAAATGTGTTCAGTTCACTGTTTTAACAGACAAATTGGCTCCATTTTGACAAGTTGAGTTGAATATGCCCATGGGACATCAGGCGAAAATGTTCAGCAGGCAGTTGAATAGATGAGCCCACAGCTTTTCAGAGCAACTATTATTTTGAGTGGTGTCAATAGAAAGTGCTACTCAAAGTGATGAGACCACCATGGAGACAGTGTGCGGAGTGAGATAAGCTGTGGACCAAGAATAGATTCCTGACAAACCCAGTATTTAAAGGGAGACAAGAAGAAGGAACCATGAAGGAGAACATTCTAGAATTTACCAAAGGGGTAATGTCAATGTGTCAAAGAAGTCAACTGAGATAATGGCCCAAACTTTTTTTCTTTTGCAAAGTGGGGAACATGGACATCACTAATGACTTTGGCAGGATGGTGTGGACAAGTCCGAATGCAACAAATAAGAGAATGAAAATTGTTTTGTTTTGTTTTGCTTTCAGTAATTGCTAAAGAAGCAGTAATGGGGGTGTTTCCATGGTTCAAGAACCAGATGAACAAGTCTGTGGGCTTTTTCTGTTGTTTCCACTTGGGATGCTATCACACTTGATTTTAGGATATTTAATGAGATGATTCAGAACTGCATCCTTTTGTTATTGCTGAATAGTCTGGTTGTGACTTTGTTGCCCTTTTATTATCTGTGTGTAGATATTTTGGATGGTTTGATTTTTAGAAATAATTTTTCACCATGCATTTTCATAACTTTCCAAGGCTGGTGTGGGCAAGCCAAACTGTAGGGTACTTCAAATTCTGGATATGTGAGTGAAGCTGATACTAGTAACCACTTCTTTTTTCAATCACATATATGATGAAATGTTTGCAGAATAATAGAGACAGGGGGGTGTAGTGGGAAAAAATTCCAGCCCATTACCCTTAGCATAAAGCCCAAATTCCATTCTATTGGAGTTTCTGAAGGAGCCTCCCCAAATAGCAAACTTTTTGCTGTTGCCTGAGGTCTGGGGTAATTGAGAAGACAAAAGAACAAGGCAGGTGGAGAGTAAAATGTTACCTTTCTTACTGGGTTGGGACTGGGTTGGGTTGGTGCTCTTACTTCTAGGCAAGTGGACTAAAGCCCAGACTAGAGAAGACTTGCACAGACATGCACAGCCCACGTGTGGAGACAGAAAGCACTATTTCCTGGGGAAACACCGGGAGAGCTGAGCCCAACGTGCCCAATTTATCCACATTTATCTATCCGATAAATCTTTCTACCTCTCATCCTACCCTCCTCAGAATGAACAAGAGGGTGGCAAGAGGCCAGCCTTACCAATGATGGAAACATCAGACCTGGGAAGAAGTGAGCCCCCCAAGTACACATTGGCCTTCAACACCCTGCATGATCTGATACCTGATCCCATTTGTACCACCCTCCCCATCACTCTCACACTGCTGCCATCCTGGCTTCCATACTGATTTCTCTAGTTAAGGGGTCTTTGCAGTCACTATTCTCCTGCCTTGGATAAGGAAATGGCAACCCACTCCAGTGTTCTTGCCTGGAGAATCCCAGGGACGGGGGAGCCTGGTGGGCTTCTGTCCATAGGGTCGCACAGAGTCGGACATGACTGAAGTGACTTAGCATGAGTGCATGCATTGGAGAAGGAAATGGCAACCCACTCCAGTGTTCTTGCCTGGAGAATCTCAGGGATGGAGGAGCCTGGTGGGCTGCCGTCTATGGGGTTGCACAGAGTTGGACACGACTGAAGCGACTTAGCAGCAGCGGCATTCTCCAGCCTGAAACTCTCTTCTCTCTAGATAGTCACTTGAAACTCCAGTACCTTCATATCTTCTCATGTGTCACCTCAGAGGGACCTCCCCTGATCACCCGACCTAAAAATACCACTCCGCCACCATCCCTCTCTAACCCTTTACCCTGCTTTGATATTCTTAATAGCTTTCCTCTTTCTTGTCTCCTTTATGTGGGAAGCTTCATGAAGGCAGACACTTTGTCTCTTTTGTTTTCTGTGCCTGCATTGGAGTCTTGCGCATAGTAGAGCTAAACTCCATAGGAACTAACACATATTTGTTTATCAAATGAATGACCAGTCCAGTGAACTTGGGGTCTGTCCCAGGTCTGCTACTGACCAGAGTGTCACTCCTTGGGAATTTGCTCCAGCCACCTGAGTCTCTGTAGAAGAGCTGCATTAACTCCTTTCAAGAGTGATGGTGAGGATCCAATGAGACAATGTGTGCAGAAGAGATGAGGGAAGCCCTGAAATGATCTAAGTGCTTGCATAGGGATTGCTCCCAATGACAACACTGTCTCTTTTGGAATCAGGGAGGAGTTAGTTTCTTGTCACCTTAGTGACAAGTGATGGCTTAAGGTGATGACATTTAAAGATTTCCCAGGACCATCCTCACACAAAATACTCTTATCCATTATACCCAGTTTTATCCTTGTATTTGCCACATTGTGTATCCTGACTTTTTAATGAAAAATTTAGTCATAATAGATAGCAAAAAGGAGGTTCATTCTAAAAAAAAAAAAAAAACAGGACTACATTTACTTCAATAAAAAGAATTTCTCAGCGGAAAACATTTCTTTTGCCATGAGTCTTAAAGGATTGAGGGCTTCAGCCATTCCCCTAAAATTATTTTCCAAGTGGAAGGAAGCTAGAAATTAATTTTGAAGCAATTTCTGAGCATGTGAGTTTCACTTTTTTGCAAAACAATTTCAGCACCTATAACTCTTGCCAGTGGCATGCCAAGATAATCCAGTTAACCCAGAATTCTGCTTTTTTGTCAAAAGTTGCATGGAGGCAGATTTTGTTGTATTATGTCATTTACATAATGATATATATGAAATCAACCCTGAATATTCATTGGAAGGAGTGATGCTGAAGCTGAAGCTCCAATACTTTGGCCATCTGATGTGAAGAGTCGACTCACTGAAAAAGATCCTGATGCTGGGAAAGATTGAGGGCAGGAGGAGAAGGGAGTGATAGAGGATGAGATGGTTGAATGACATCACCAAATCAATGGACATGAATTTCAGCAAACTCTGGGAGATAGTGAAGGACAGGGAAGCCTGACATGCTGCAGTCCATGGGATTGCAAAGAGCTGGACACGACATAGCAACTCAACAACAACAATATGAAAAGTATATGGACTTTGGACTCATCTAGCTCTGGCTTCAAATTTGAGCTTTTACTGGTTAATGGTTGAGTTGAGGGCTTGAAAAAATTAACCTCGTGCTTGAGAAACTAGTCAACCTAAGATTAAGTTTCCTCATCTGAACGTGTCTTATATAAACCTTGAGACTTAAGGCCTTTCTAAGAAGAGTGACACAGATATAAATGAAATAAATAAAACACATGCTGTCCATGAGCAAGTGAGAGGCTCTGAAACGTTCATTTTATAACCAGGAAACTCATTTTAATTTGTTTGGCCCGGATTGTCCTAAACTTGTATCCTTATAAAACCTAATAATATCTTGCTGAATCTGTATTCTGTAGAGGATTGTGTAGAAAATCCTGGCTTGCCAGAATGCCAGACATATCTTAAATGTAAAATCCATTTATCTTCCCTTTCCCATTTTATTGTTGACCTCTCAGAATTTTCACCCAGATGCTTAATACTAACTTAAAGTAGAACTGTTTAAGTTCTACTATTTATTCCTTTATCCCCTCCACCTTGGCTTCTTCCACAGTCGTCCCAACTATCCAGGTATTAGCTTTATAGCAGTGCAAAGTACCACAAATTGGGTGGCTTAACTCATCATAGATTTATTGTTTTAGACTTCTGCAGCCTAGAAGTCCAAAATCATTGTGTTGGTGGGGCCTTGTTCCCTCTGAAACCTTTAGGGAAGAATGTTCCCTCGTCCTCATTTACCTTCTGGCAAAAATTTTATTTTCTTAGGTTATTTCCAAACTCACCTGAATAGGGATATAAGATCCTCATGCACATCGCTCATTTTGGGGATGCTGTTAATAGTATTATGGGCTTCCCTTGTGGCTCAGATGGTGAAGAATCTGCCTGCAATGCAGGAGACCAAGGTTTGATCCCTGGGTCAGGAAGATCCTCTGGAGGAGGCAATGGCAACCCACTCCAGTATTCTTGCCTGGAGATTCCATGGACAGAGGAGTCTGACGGGCTATAGTCCATGGGGTCACAGAGTCAGACACAACTAAGAAATTAACACAACATTAGCAATATTGGAATTATTGCATGGTCTTTGAAAATTGATTGGTATTGGCCTCAATTCTTTGCTGTACTACTTACTACCTGTGTGATTCTGGGCAAGTAACTTAATTCTCTGAGGATCAATTTTTCATCTGCAAAATGGGATAATAGTACTTATCTGATAAAGATTAGAAATAAAAATATAAAGTAGTTAGCACAGTTCTGATACATGGAGTGCATTTGATGACTGGGGACTTTTACTGATATTATCATGAGGATGCCTTGGATCACGGGGGCGGCCTTCCTATTTCAAAACTATTATTAACATTTTGGGACATTGGCTACTTTCACTTCCTACCTCCATTCAAATTTTCTTTCTGGTTAGCATGAGATTTCAAAGTAAAGCTCCCTACTACAGTGTCAGATAGTTTAAGTTCCTCCTCTTCCTGATTCTTTTCATTTACCACCTGTCAGATAACTTGAGTTTGTCTCCCTTTCCTGTGAGCCCAAGGATATGGTGGCAGAGATAGGGATGACTAATTCAATTAGCAAGATGAGACACCACTGTCTGATGCCAGAGGGGGGCCTGTGGAAAGGAGATAGGCATGTAAGTCTCAGGGCCCCTTCAGCAAAAGCTTGCCCATCGCCTTGTAGGTCATGTACTATGTCCTCTCTGGGGAAACAGTGCTTCAAATATCAATTTTAGAAATTAAAATGATGCCTTAAGGAAAACAAATACTGGATCCTTTGAAATAAAGGTTTTCTTTTACCGTTTGTTTTCATGGAAATCCTTAGCAAAAAATAGCTAGATTTGGGATTTGGGTTGGTATTTAATTCAGGGTTGCACAATAGCCCTTCAAGATTCAAATGCTTTGGATATGCCTGAATAATCTTGAGAGGTGACTGAATCCTTTTTAACAGGGGACCACTTTTATGTACCTTTCTTTAACTGCAAATTTCATGGAAATGTCTGTTACTAGTTGGCCTGTTTTTTGTTTGTTTGTCCGGGGGAATGTTTTTCTTGTTTTGGGAGTACTCAAGGCAATTAAATATGTGAGAGGACTCCAAATAAATATTTTAATTGCAGCTATGACATTTATTACATGAACGACTTTTATCCTTTGGAATAACCTATAATGTAAAATGCAGAAGTGGGAAGGAGAGAAGAAAACACAGGGCTACTTAACATGTTTGCTCTTTGTCCTCATTCTGGAGTTTTTGTTTCTAATTCTTCTTTTCACTGGTAGAACACACACTTTCCGGTGGCTTTCTTGGATTTCTTTTCTCAAAGCCTTGCCTATCTGAGCATATTAACTGGTTGCTTCTACACACAGATGACAGCTTGGCAGGATTTCCCCCTTTTGTCTCTTCTAATCATTTCCATTGGAACTGGGATGTGAGCTGATGGCAAGTAGTTTCCAGATCAGTTTTCAAGTAAGAAACATGAGACTCACATGAGCAGGTAATAAAATGTTGAATATCAGAGTTCTCTGGGGTAGGGTAGCCAGGGAAGCCTTGATTGTGGTGTTTGCTGATTTCTATGGTATAAATATTCCCATCATGGCTGATTTCAGGCTACAAGATGTTACTCAACACCAAGTTGGAAAGAAATGCACAGTAGTAAGCCATTATATAATCTTTCAATTAGATAAATATGAAAAATATAACTCCAGAGCATAGATGATAGAAAACATAGTAAAACATGGTAAAATAGTTAAGTAGTGATGAGTTTTGAGTATTTATCACTTATTTTTTAATATAACATATTTAATGGTAAAGCTTTTATACTTTAATTTTGAACAATAGCTGCATTGAACAGCTGACTCTCACAGTTCCTGGAGATCTAACCATTGGTTTTAACATATTGACCGGGACCCGGAAAAGTCATTGTCCTACCCAAGGTTCAGTGAATGAGTCGTGTTAGAACCTGGATTAGTACAAGTTGTTTCTAAAACCCAGATTTCTCTGGAAAGACTTACTTATTGATGTATCTGTTTATTCATTTGTTTATTTATTTGTGCGACATGCTTTAAAGATTTAATGAAAGGGATTTAGACTATAGCAGACCATTACCATCTATTGAGACAATAAGAGGCAAAATATTTGAATATATATAATTACAACCACAGATGGGCGAGTGGAAAGCAGATTAGATTTAGGGCCATAAATGAATCCTGGCTTTGAGTCTTGGTTTTGCTGCTCAACAGCTTAAAACATATTTTATTCTCTAGTTCCAGTTGTCTAGACTGTGAGATGAAGTAATTGGACCATATGAACATATACTACCTCCTGTATGTCTAACATATCATGATTCATTATTTAGACCCATCAGTTCAACAGCTATTTGCTTAGAACCAATTATATTCTCATTTGTTATGGACTCTACTCCAGGCAGAACTGGATATAAATGCAATCAGAGTAATTATTATTAGAACAGCATCTCATGTTAATGCAGAGCCTTTTAATTCAACAAAGAGAAATTTTACTTTGAATCTCTGAGGTTCTATGACAGTATGAGATCAGGATACATCTTCCCAGAATGTTAGGGAGAGCAGAACCTATTCTAAAAGAACAAACAGAACTCTTACTCCTAGGAAACGCAAGAGGTCATAACCAGGTAGTAGTAAGGAATAAGGAACAAGCCATGCCTACCAGTTGCTTCACTGATAAAAAAGCAAAATCAAAAATGACTTTTTGCTAATTACAAGATTAATTATTGTAGAAAATTTAGAAATTATTAATGAGTATTAAATAAGGACAATATACTTTACACCCAATTTAATAGCTTGCTTTTCTTTACCTGATATTTTAGTATATTTTATAAAACATTCTCAGTAGAGTCATTTTAATTGCTGTATATGATTCCATTTTTTTGATGGACAGTAACTTATCTTAAATTGTTTACATTGTTGACAGTTTATTGTTCTAAATAATACCATGATAAATACCTTTGTTGATATAAAAAAATTATATCTTGTACACATGGTTTCCAGTTGTAATATTTAAGGTTTTTAGTAAGGTTTTGGGCTTCACAGGTGGTGCTAGTGGTAAAGAACTTGCCTGCCAGTGCAGGAAACACAAGAGATATGGGTTCAGTCCCTGGGTCAGGAAGATCCTCTGGAGGAGGGCATGGCAACCCACTTCAGTATTCTTACCTAGAGAATCCCCGTGGCAGAGGAGCCTGGCAGGCTATAGTCCATAGGGTCACAAAGAGTCAAACACGACTGAAGTGACTTAGCACTTACAAGCAGTAAGATAGTTATAGTGAATCACAGATTTTGACTTTTAGCATATTTGATTCTGCCAATATTGTTTTGTACTTGCATATATTTTATTCTGTTTCTGAACATTAAGAGGAGCAGTTTGCCTGTATCCTTCAGTAAGATGTATTTGAACTGGAAATAACACCGATGTTTTCATATCACTTCAAGTAGATACATAATACAGTGTAGAGTTAATAATTTTTTCACTTTCTGCAGGCAATAATTTCCAATACAGAGTTTATTAGTTTAGAAAGGACTCAACAAATGTTCAATAGATGAAAAGATTTTGGCTAATTTAGGGTAGGCAAAATACATTAGTGAAAGATGTGAAGAAAGAAAACACTCCATTCATGATATGGCTTTCATTTTCATCAGGAGAGATGACAGCTAAGCACAGTCAAGGAACTCTGACCATTAAATGAAACAGTGAAATGAAGTATGTTGTTTTTTTAATTCACTTACATGGGAAACCATGACTCTAATAGTTATTTGATTAAATGTTAATGGGGGCTCCTGAGTTGACCCAGCTCTTGCTTTTGTGTGTTAGATTTATGTCAGTTAAAACAAGACCAATTTCACCTTTCTTTCTTTAACATCTTTGAGTCAACATTTGCTGACAAAAGAAGTTGTAACTACCCTGGTTATTTAAATATTAATGATTTCCATTAAAGGGGGTTAGATGTTTACAGCAGAATGATTGAGAAATTAGATGGTATAATTAGTTCCTTGTTTCTGACTGCAGAAAAAAGCCTCTTAATGGAAGAGCTCCTTCCAATATGTTTTTAATACCACAGATTTTTTTTGCCTGTGAACCAGAGTAAGATTGTTGACTTCAAGCATTCCTTGAAAGTAGCTGTTATTAAAACATTAGCATAACAAGTTCTTATAATTAAAAAAAAATCTTTTATCACTGCCATAGTGGTCATAATACTTGGGCTTCTTGGGAACTTAATTTCAGTTTCTAAAGTCATTTTGTTCCTTATTATAGTAAATAGACAAAACCACTCTTAAATACATGGTCTATTTGGTTGGGCTTGTTTACCTTAAGTCTGGGGAATTCTATTAAGTTAACCATGAAAGACTTGACAAAGGTTATGTATTCAATCAAATTATAGTTACAAACTTTTATCTTATTGGAGAAATGTGGCTGAGAACCTTTCTCAATTTGCTAGAACCAATATTTTCCTATTATGCTACACTGGGTTGTGATTAGCATGTGGTTAATAGATTACAACACCTTGTATGTTTTCAAGGTATATTAATGACTTGGTATATTAAGGCACTGAACAATCAGGGCAAGCATTGTATTTGCCTATATTGTATATTTCTCTTTGCATCCAGAATCTGAGTGAGCAGAGTATTTAACTAGCAGTAGTACAGAGTCATTTAATAGCACTGGTGCAAGAATCATATTACTTAATAGAGTTAGGATTAACAGAAGCAATTGAGGCACCTGCCTTGGATGTAAAATCTAAGAGTGCCAAAAAACTCAGTAATCAAGATAAATAATATTTAATGCAATACTTGAAAAAATCAAAGTTAACTCAAAAAAATCCTTGATGGACAAAATTTCAAAATTAAAAAAAAAGATAAGGTCCCACTTTACATCTATGTCTGACTCACTTTACCCTCAGCCCAGCCCTGACCTGCATACTAGTTCTGATTTCTCCGCTTTGATGTCTGTAGATAAGGTACTCCTTTGAGTCAAATTTTCCATGTCTAAGATTGATGATGATAACCCTTGTTTTCCTGGTTATCAGGAAGTTCAAATCAGCTAAAAATACATTGGAAAAACCCATTGTAAATACAATTTACATGTTTACAAGTTTAGGGAATTCACCACACATTTTTATGTTATTATTATACAGCAAACATCAGATTGGAAGACCCTTGAAAAGCTTTGTGTTAATAAAGTGTGAGGTCTAACTTTTGAGTTCACTGGACAGCTTGCTATAGGGGTAAGGGCCTGTAAATGGTTGTAGGATCTTCTGTCTTTTCTTTCTTTTTTTTGAATGCAAAGTTTAGTGATTTGTAAGAGATAAAAAGCTGGCCAGAAATCTATTCTGATTATTTTAAATTTCCCTGCAAAACACCCGTGGACAAGTCAGGTCTCACCTTTTCTCAAGCTTTGCCTTCCACCAGTGATGCCTTGCCCATTTCTCCTGCCTAACTGAGTTCCACCCACCTTTTACTCACCTTCTACCTTGGTAAGGTCTTCCTTCCTAGGTTCTCCTGTCCTGAAATATGTTCTGAGTCCTCTGCCTGGAGTGGATGACTGTCCCTCCCACTCTGTGATTTGTTTAGAGTCCCTGTTGTCTTCATGGTTCCTGTAATCCTTCATAGAATTTATTTTCCAGACCACAGCTTTAGAAATAGAAGCTGTTGCTCTAGTTATATTGCCAATCACTTAAATAGCCTTCCATTAGATTGTTAATTTCAGGATGAGCAAGGACTGGGTTGATCTTATTTAGGCTGTATCTAAGGTACTTAGCCGGAGAAGGCAATGGCACCCCACTCCAGTACTCTTGCCTGGAAAATCCCATGGACGGAGGAGCCTGGAAGGCTGCAGTCCATGGGGTCGCTAAGAGTCAGAGACAACTGAGCGACTTCACTTTCACTTTTCACTTTGATGCATTGGAGAAGGAAATGGCAACCCACTCCAGTGTTCTTGCCTGGAGAATCCCAGGGACAGAGGAGCCTGGTGGGCTGCTGTCTATGGGTTCGCGCAGAGTCCGACCCGACTGACGCGACTTAGCAGCAGCAGGAGCAGCAAGGTACTTAGCAGAGAGCTTTATATGTATTTTTTGAGTGACTAAATGAGTGTTTTGCATATAAAGGGGTTTGGTAAATATTTACTCTTTGGATTCATTTGTGGAAAGTTATTGTTTTCATTCTAGGCCCAGAGGGAACGGTTGGTGCCATGTGGAAGGCACTTTTTTTGCTGGTCTTGTTGGCGCTCAGCCCTGGTGCTGATGGGCTGTTTCGCTCCTTGTACAGAAAAGCCCATGTTTCCAGACCACGTGAAGGAGACCCAGGACAGCGGTTATTTCTGACTCCTTATATTGAAAGTGGGAAATTTGCAGAAGGTAAGCTTGAATCTGAAACCGCTGAAACTGTATAGTTTCAACAGTTGTTGTTTTAGCAGATGTCTCACAGGATCCAAAAGACAATATGATATTTTACTCAATTGTCTCATTTCATATATTAACAATTTGATATCATATAGTATCAGAGTTTTGAGCCAAAAAGAAAGTTCATCAGGGTCAGATTAACTAGTAGTTGAGTCTCCACATATCTATTTATAAAACTAGTATATTGCCTGTCTACAACTGGTCATTTAATGAAAGTGAAAGTGAAGTCGCTCAGTCGTGTCTGACTCTTTGCGACCACGTGGACTGTAGCCCACCAGGCTCCTCCATCCATGGGATTCTCCAGACAAGAATACTAGAGTGGGTTGCCATTTCCCTCTCCAGGGGATCTTCCCAACCCAGGGATCAAACCCAGGTCTCCCGAATTGCGGGCAGACACTTTAACCTCTTAGCCACCAGGGAAGCCTGCTCATTTAATAGGGCTAATAATAACCTTAGAACTTACTCTGTGTCAGTTATTGCTTCCAAGCATTTGATATAAAATCATTTAAGTATCTTAACAACCTATTTAAGCTTCTTTACACAGAAGATAACTAAAGCAGAAAGAAATAAAGTTACTTGCCAGTCATGCAGACACCAGCTGGTAGATGCAAGGGTCACATCCAGACAGCTTCATTCCAGAGTCTAAGCTCATAGCCATTGTGCTTGGCCCCTTTGCCTGAGAAGTTATCTGAGTCTTAGGACTCATTTTCCTCATTGATTAGATGGAGCTAAAACAATTCACCCAAGTCACAGAGATGTTAAAAATATCAGATTTTAAAAATGTACATGAAAACTCTTTGTAACCTGTAAGTTGCTCTCTAAATACCTATATTCACTGATGGCTTTTATTTAGAAATTGTCCTAATACCAGTACAAAAAGTGTCATTTGGTGTCATCAGAGTCTAAAATTTATGACCTGCCTCTACTCTTAATGCTTCTTCATGCTTAGGGAAATCACTGTATAAGATAATTGATGCAGTCTTTCTGGACCTCATGATGCTCCTAAACTATAAAATAGTATATAGACAGCTATCCTGAAGAGCTGTTTGTGAAAGGAAGCAGAGAAATGGGGTGTGGCTGAGGAGAGTTATGGAGTCAGGAAGGGTCATTAAGAGGGTGGGAGGGTGGCTCAGACGGTAAAGCGCCTGTCTGCAATGCGGGAGACCCGGGTTCGATCCCCAGGTCGGGAAGATACCCTGGAGAAGGGAATGGCAATCCACTCCAGTACTATTGCCTGGAGAATCCCATGGACAGAGAAGCCTGGTGGGCTACAGTCCACGGGGTTGCAAAGAATTGGACACAACTGAGCGACTTCACTTTCTTTCTTTAGAGAGGGGAAAGGTGATGGGATGGGACATCTCTTGGTGGAGCGTATCTTGGAGATGAGCATCCACAGATGGAGGTCTTGGTGTTTGCTTTGGATTTTATCCCTAGTCACATGTGGGAAGGCAGACTTAATGCTTGTGAAGCTGATATGCTTAGATTTCATGGGCATGTGGAACTGAAACTAGAAATTTTAGGGAAACGATCATTTTAAAGATAAAAAATAAATGCATATACTCTGTATGGAAGTTTAAAATAAAGCAACTTTTCTTCATTTGAAGAGATCTCATAGTCAATAGACTGTCATCATTATTGTTTAATTTGAAACCAAAACATTTTCCCTTCTTATGAGTGCATTTGAGTTCTGTTCACATATCTTTGCCTGAAATATGCATTGATTCCATGTTTCATCATGTTTTTTTTTGTAAGAAAAGATGAAAAACTTTGATAATATAGTCAATGATAATATAATGAGGCAATGCAGTCTTTTTTTAAAAGACTCAATTTTGCTTGATGTAGAAAAGTCATGAAAATACGGCAGCCCAGTGGTACAGGCTGATGTCACTTGACATAAATGAAGAGGCAAATTATCATTAATATAAACCCACCCAGTTGAGTTATGTGCATTGCTTTTAGCTTCTTTAATAAGTGGGTACTGATAACTGAGATTATGTTCATTCACAAAGCAGAGTTAAATACTCGTCACCAAGCCCTACCAATCCACAGATGAGGAGCTTGAGACTCAAATATTTTACATGACTTGCCCAAGAGGACACAGGTAATAGTAGCAGAGATGGGATCAAGATCCAAATTTTCTGCCTTCTGCTCTGTAATTTGCCTACTATAATTTATTTTCCTTTGTTTAAAAAACTTGTCCTCTTCTGGAATAACCAGATGCACACACATGAAACAAGGAATCAGGCAATGCATGCTAAAATGCTAAAGGATTACATTTGAGGTAGATATGCTGTAGATTTTTAGAAGGAAGCTATCCCTGTTGGTTGGCATAATCCAGGTAGAAAATAGTAGTAGTAGTAATAGTAGTAGTAAGAAATAAATAGCTAACATTTAGTAGTAATTATATCCCCTGTTCCTGTCACAGTGCCTGTATGTAATAGGCACTCAATAAATATTTGTAGAATTTGAATTTGAGACCTAACTATGTTCCTGGAATTATGCTTTATACACATTATCTCTTTTAATCCTTAGAGCAACCCTAGTGAAGGATGAATAGTTATTGTTCCCATTTTATAGATGAGAAGACTGAGGCCTAGAGAAATTAAGTTATCTTGCCCAGGGCTATGTAAATCTAGTAAGTGGCAAATCTGACTTTAAAACCTATCTCTGCTGACTCATGATTCCTGGGTCAGGAAGATCCCCTGGAATAGGAAATGGCAATCTACTTCAATATTCTTGCCTGGAAAATTCTGTGGGCAGAGGAGCCTGGCAGGCTATAGCCCATGGAGTCGCAAAAAGTCAGACACAACCGAGCACGTGCACACGTGTGTGCACACACACCTGGGCGCATGCACACACACACAAACACACACACTGCTGACTCACAGCTCAAGGTAGGAACCACTGTGCTATGTGGCCAGACTTGAAGATATAGGGTAAGATTTGGACAAGTAAGAAAGAGTCTGCACATCCTGAGAGAGGAAGACAGCTTAAACAGCATTAAGGGAAAGTGTCTTTGAATTGTATATCAGGTAGAACCAAGTGCAGAGAATAGAGAGAAATCTGCCCGAGATTGTCCATATCCCACCCATTCCTGGATTTCTTGCCTATGAGCATTTCCCTCTTATGGATGTTAACGGTAGTAAAGAAAGATTTCAAGGGAAATAGTTTTATCTTCTATCCTTTGTGCCAACCCTGTTAGATCACCATCTGATAAGTGACAACATTTAAAATATTAAATCTGGTGTAACATCACTTTCTAAAATTCTGTTACATAGTCAAAAATCTTTAAATGCAATTTTAAATGGCTGATCCAAAGTCTGGTACGTCTGGGTATTCAAATGTAGCCCTGACAACATAATTAAGGATAATTTTATTCATTCGCTTTACTGAAAGTTCAGGAAGCTTTGGACAGATGGTCAGCTCACTCCCCTGAATCCCTTTTGTGCATCAAGTCTGTTGAAATCTTAGGGATGTGAGTCTTAATATAGGAACAAAACATTTCTGAGATAAACAGTAGTTCACAGTAAGACACAGAAAATTTAAATTTCTTTTAAATTCCCAGTTAACTAGCTTAGTTTTAGAGTTGTAATTGTGTGTTTGCTTTCTCTGCAGCTAGAATAAACTGTCACTCCCTGAAACAAAGTGAATAAAATTAATAATTTTAATTAAAATTAAATAAAATTAAAATAATTTTAGTGTACTTCCAAATGCTACCTTTTCATAAACTTTAAAGAATATTTTGCTATTGGGTCTTAATTTATTAAAAATTATGGCCTGGTAGTGTCCTGTCCATCCAGATGATGTTTCAAGTCTTTGCAAATATGGAGTGCCTGATTAGCTGGTTCAAGCCCTTCTTTGGTCATGCTCCAATCTTTTTGGATTGAAAGTGTTACTATCACAAGCACCAGTCACCACAGTAAGAAGTAGGAAGTAAAGCCACTTCAAAGAAAACCTTTTTCCTTTTTTCAACTGTTTCAAACATTTGTATTATGAGTCATGGTTCCAGGAAGAAAGAAACTCCTACATCTTGGGAGTTTATTTTCCACATTCCATTAACAGATTCTGAAAGGATGAATGGGACATTTGAAAATGCCAAAAAAAAAAAGAAAAATCAATTTATTTGAGAGAACTTGTAATCATTTTACTGTGGTATAGTTAGAGGAAATTTAAAATTCAAAACAAGGCTAAACACTTCCTTGTGGGCCAGAGAAAAGTTTTTCTGAATTTCCTAAGATCTTAATAAGGCCTGCCTGCCTTAGGAGGTTTTTGTAGAAATGAGCTAGTCCAAGTGCATTGCCAGTGTGTCATGTTTTAGTTGGTTAATTCACATTTATTCATTAACAAGTATGTATCAAATGTCTTAAGTGTTTCAGTCAGCATGCTGTGTCCCTGGGGGTACAAAGGTAAGCAAAACAAATTCCCTGCTTTCCAATAGCCCCTGATCTAGAAAGGAAGGTAGAAAATATACCCCTGTCAGTTCAAGGCAACAGAGATAGAACTTTGAGATGCTCAGAAAGGGTCAGTAAGAGAGGACTGGGTAAGCATCTGAGTCATCCTCAGAGCAGGCCAGTGGACCTCGTGTTGTGCTGGTCTCAGAAAGATAAATTGATTCAATCACCCATCTCCGGAAGTCCATTCCCTCCTGCTCCTTTCTATTATATGTTTTCTCTTCTTCTCATTCTACTCTGACTTTTCTCATTTTTCTCTGTCTTTCTTGAATGCCCATTTACTCCTCTGGGATTCACTTCTCACTCCTTCCCAACCCCTCAGTCTTCAGTTCTCTGCTCTCCTTTTTTTGGGAGGGTCTCTGCTGGATTTTGAGAAGGTTAATAGTTTTGCGAAAAATATTTCAAAAGTGTTTTAGGTACAAACTTCCAACTCCAAAAGGAAGGATGTGGGCTGTGATGTATGTCATAGTAAGAAGAGTTAATAAACTGTCTTGCATAGAAAGTTGCTAAGAGAGTAACTCTTTAAAGTCCTTATCACAAGAATAAAAATTGTAGCTGTAGGGGGTGATGGATGTCAACTAGACTTACTGTGGTGATCTCTTCACAACATATAGTGTATGAATATTCAATAATGTTGTACATCTAAAACCAGTATCATGTTGTATGTCAATTATATCTCAAAAAAAATGGCCAAAAGAATTGTTTTAAAGACTGCCCAGCCCTGGAGTTGATTTTTCTTTGGGCTAACTGAGAGTGGAAGCAAAGATGGGAAGAGGGAACTGTGGGGGAATGGAAATGGGCAGGTACACACTATTTTCCCCTAACATCTCCCTTTTCTGTAAAATCTCTTTTGTCTTTGCCTTTTTTTTTTTTCTTTTTGATTGGGAGGGATATATCTCATGGGGAAGAAAATGGGAAAGAGGTAGAGAGGTTGAATTAATCTTTCCTCGGGGAACTGCACTGAGTCCCGAAAAGGCAAAGTCTTCTAGACTATGCTTGGGGTGGCCCACGGGCTTATGAGAATCACCCCTTTCTTTGCCCGAGCCCTTATTTTGTGTGCATCTCTCTGCTCAGGGGTCATATGCATGCTTTCAATTGATCCTCACATGAAGTTCAGGGTGGACAGATCAATATCCACATTTACACCGTGGCTTACCACGCGCTACCAGTGATGTCACTGAATACCAAGTTGGGAAGAGACGCTGTCAATTGGCATTCCAGGGCCTGAGGGCTCCGGCAACCCACTGGAGACATCTCTAGTTGGTAGCACATGTATAGGATCGAGCTTCCTTATCTACTCTCTACTAGCCAGTCTCCAACTTAGGAAGTCTCAGACTTAAGTAGCTATTCTTGAATGATCCATTTTTAGCAGGGACACTTGCTTTGTTCCCCCTAAAGGTCTCCTCCTCACCCAGACTTCGCTCCCTACCTGCTTACTATCCCTTCTCCCTCCTTTCTTATTCACTGCTTCCCCCTCCACTCCCTGCTGCCTGCACCTTCTGACTGACTCTCTAGCTGAGGTGCCTTGTAGCAGGGTAGGGGCAGGAGCTATCTCTGCAGCCTGACTGCCGGGTTTAAATTCCAGCCCTCTTTTACTAGCTATGTGACCTTGGGCAAGTTACTTAACCCCTCTGTGCTTTTAGCTTTCTCATCTGTAAAGTAGGGGTAATAATTATGCCACATAATATAAAACCTTGTTATATCGGCCTTGGAAATATTAGTTCTATCGGTTTTGTTTCCTCCTGGGCAGCCTCAGCTATCTGAGTGTTAGCTCTTTCTCCCTCCCTGTCCTTTTGCTGCCATAAGGAAACCAGGACCTGTGCCTTCCACAACCCTCCCCTGTCCTGTTTGGCTCCCTCTGGGTGGCCTCACGATCACCCCCAGTCCCACTGCCTGCCTCTCCCACCCTCCCTAGCCGTCCCTAGTCATCCCTACTCCCCACACGCCTCACTTCATTTCCCTTAGTGGAAGTGTCAGGCCCTTTGCTCTCACCATCAGAAGAGTGGAGAACACAGCCCTTCCCTAGGCTAAGAGCTCATTCGCTGTGTTATTTCTCTTGCACCCCTCACCCCCACATTTTGGAGTTAGTGTGGGGAGCGCTCCGCAGAAAGAGAGAGAGGCAGTGGAACTTCCCTCAGCAGAGAGCTGAGGGGTCCCAAGGAAAGGTGAGCCTGCTGTCCCCCAACCCAGACCCTCGGCGAACGAGAGTCAATCAGACGCGACAGGGGTTCCCTCTAGTGCGGTTCCGCTTTATTGTTACAAACTCCCTGCTTATAAAGGCAAGCGGGGAGGGGTTTGCAAGGGACTTTCCATAGTTACACCAATCACGTTAAAGGTCAAATCATCATGTGCCATCATTATAACAGGAGTCTATGGTGATCACGTGCTGTCCACGTGCACAGAAATCAAGAGAGCCAATCAGAAGTTTTGACAGACAGCATAGACTACGCCCCCATCTCTTCTGCCAGGCGCCATCTTAGTTTCCGTCCGCAATGCTAGCCTTTTTCTTTTTCAAGGTTTCCCATTTAGGGCCCCACAAGTTAGGTGACTTTATCCTGCCCTGGCCTTCCAGGTGGCCCAATGTGAACACCTTAATTTAACTTTAGAGTGGAGTTGAGGATAGCTGATTTTCTTCTTGGCTAAAAGGTGAATGTTGAATATATGGACCTGGCCAGGGCAGTAAGCACCTTTATGGCAATCCCCCTGTAGCCTTTCTGACCAATGATTCCAGACCTGGCCCCTGGGAGAAGTCTGGCCAAGATGGAGATGGCCAGTGCTGCATTTATTTTTTGTCTAATCCTTATACATTTTTTCCCCCACTAGGGAGACAGTTGAGTTTGGTACCTCCTTTCCCAGGATGGAATTTGACGAGCTATTCCGGCTACATCACCGTGAATAAGACTTACAACAGCAACATTTTCTTCTGGTTCTTTCCGGCAAAGGTAGGCCTGCAGCAGTGCCCACACAGGACCCTGGTGCTCAAAAGCTGACTGTTGCTCCAGGTGGAAATGTCGGTCTACAATCAACCCAAGGGTGGTTTTTTTTTTTTAAATCTTTTAGATTTTTTTTTTTTTTTCTAAAAATAAGTGCCAGTGATTCCATGTAGTATTCCTGTTTATGTGCAGGAAACAAATGCTGCTGGGGGAGGTCCAACTTTTAAATTCCTTGCAACCTTATTCAGAGTATTAGTGCCGCTATCCTCTTCCTGCCACAATCTTCTTCCTATCTTTTTGTTGCTTTATTCTAAAAATATTTGGGGGCAGGGATGGGTGGTGGGGAGCAAGGAAGGACAGGGAGTGGGGAGATTCCTGAAGTTCACAGGTAATGCATGTCTACGCCTGTCTACAATTAGTCAGGGATTGACTGCTCCGTCTATGGATTTTACTGCACCGATTATTGTTCTTATACTCCTTTGTGCATCCAATACCCACTTTCTGTGTAGAACTTTGTGGGGACACAAAGAAGAGAGAACTGAACTCACTCTGTGGGCCATTAGGGGAGGGCTGGGAAGAACTGGTGACCCAGGATGGCTTCCGAGGAGGGGTCCCTTCACCTCACATCCATACAGACATATATCCTTGTACTTTACCAGCTGTGTTTAGTTCAATTCAAGGTTACAGAGTGCTTCAGCATGGACAAATCCCTTTAGGCTTATGGATACTATTGGGGGTTATTGTAAGAGGTACTGAGACGAATACATAAATCTTATCCCACCACAGGGTAATTTTCTATTTTTATTTTTCAAATTGAGTTTGCTTCAGAAGCCAGAGAAAACAAAGAAAAAGTTATTCCTGTGGAGGGTAGTGTTTATTTTTGCATAAAATTTGCAAATTTTATGCATATAACAGCACTGTATATGTAATGACTGCGTAAATTGCTTAAACAAAGTTTCTTCTCTTGGTACTGTGGGGTTGTGGTTTCTTGACTTTTCATTTCTGCTTTCTCAGCCATGGCCTCTGATTGTTCTTCAGGTGGTTGTGTGGGGGGTGTTGGAGAAGGCATGTAAGAAATGGTGAGGAATTCCAGGTTCTTTGTGACTGGGGCTCATAGTAGTTTTCAGGCTGTCACCACTCTGGGATGCCTCTCCTGGACCCCTTATTTCATCCTCACTGTACTCTTGAGTGAGGCAAGTAAGATTCCTAAAGCACAAAATTTAAGGACTCACTTTCATGAGTGAGCACCTACGAACTGATGCTTTTGAACTGCAGTGTTGGAAAAGACTCTTGAGAGTCCCTTGGACTGCAAGGAGATCAAACCAGTCAATTGTAAAGGAAATCAGTCCTGAATATTTATTGGAAGGACTGATGCTGAAGCTGAAGCTCCAATACTTTGGCCCCTGATGTGAAGAACTGACTCACTGGAAAAGACCCTGATGCTGGGAAAGATCGAAGGGAGGAGGAAAGGGGATGGCAGAGGATGAGATGGTTGGATGGCATCACTGACTTGATGGACATGAGTCTGAGCAAGCTCCAGGAGTTGATGATGGAAAGGGAAGTCTGAGGTGCTGTAGTCCATGGGACTGCAAAGAGTTGGACACGACTGAAAGACTGAATTAAACTGAACTCATGGGTATACACGTGCAAGGCTGGCACTTGACTGTCTTCTAGACTCCTGCTGGAACCCCTCTTGGGGGAACCCAACTGGAAAACAGAAGGCAAGGGAGTCTGGCCCATTGAGGTCTGCCTACCAGGGCACGGAGCCAGGTGGAGACTGGATTTTCAGAAGTGGTCAAGAAAATATCCGAATATCCAGCACAATGATATTGAGGACAGCTGGTATAAATTAAGCCTAGAAAGATGACCTATTTTTGGCAGGTGGGAAATTTCCTTGTGTTCTTAGAAGTCTCTTAAACTCTATGCCTTTCAGAAACCATACTGTATGGTTTGTGATATCACATCTGTCTATATAATATGCAAATGCAGGCATTTATCATGAATAGCAGTTGTATGAGTTTTCAATTGCCATTGTACAAATTTAGTCACTTAAACAACACAGATTTACTATTTCACAGTTCTAGAGATCAGAAGTCCAGTACAGGTCTCACTGGCCTAAAGTCAAGTTGTTGGCAGGGCTGTGGTCCTTCTGGAGGCTACAGGGAGAATCAGTTTCCTTGTCTTTTGCAGTTTCTAGCGCTGCTGGTATTCCTTGAATCAGTGGCTCCTTTTCCTGTCTTTACTGCCCACATCAGTGAGCTGAATACTTTGCACATTGCATCACTTTGGCCAACTCCTTATTCATCACCTTCCCTACTCTTGTATTTTGCCTCTCTCTTCATATAAGGACCCTGGGGTAACTTTGGACCCACCTGGATAATCCAGGGTAAATCTCCCTATTTTAATGTCAGTTGAATAGCAACCTTAATTCCATCTACAACCTTATTCTTCTTAAGAATTAACATATTCACATGTTCTGGGGATTTGGGTGTGTACATCTTTGAAGGCCATTATTCTGTGCAAAATGGATACTTGAAAAATTTACCCGGATTAGTGATTCACAATATATTCTTTTATTTTATTGTACTTAATCTTCAAATTTCCCAGAGATTCTGACTCATAAACTAGGAGAGGCTAGCAAGTTGTAGGATTAGCAGGTGGACCATGCTTCAGAAATCATTGCTTCAGCCTACAGGCTACTACCCTGGATTCAGTGTTCCTGACCCCAAAGTGACTCACACTTCTTTTGCCAGAAAGAAACAGCCAGAGCAGGCAAACCCTGATGGAGGTGGTTGTGTTATCCCATGCACTTACCGAGGATGAAGGCTAGAATGGGGGACTGAGGAGGTGAATGCAGCCTTTGGGGTCAGCTCTCCTAATCCTGCCACTGCTGGGTCTCCAAATCCAATGCGCTCTGTCTCTCCACCCACACCCTAGTCCTGCCTGATTCCTTACTCTCTCTTCTGCTTTGGTGGCTAGTTATGATACCAGTGAGCTCCTCATTGATTTCTGCATGATGTCTTTTTTTTTGGTAATGATCCAGATTTGTGAAAACAGGGACGTGATCAAACAAAAACAAAAGGAAGACTCAGTCTTTTCCTTTTTAGGTTGCCTCTAAGCAGGTGGACAGCTTTATCAAGGAGACTGGTGATGCTCTGGGACTGTAAAGCTGGTCAGGGAAAAGGGCTTAGGGTTTATACTCACTCCTAGTTGCCGGACTGAAACCCCTTGCAGTAAAATAACTGGACTGTTGGGGCCCCTCTTTAGTTAAAGAAGACCTGCCTATGCACCCCCAGATTATGTTCTCTGGGGGCCCAGAATTGTAGCCCTAAACGCATTCTAAGATGATCCCAGAAGACTTGAAACCGAGGCCACTGCGGCATGAAAGATGCTTAAGAACATGGTGTTCTATTGGAAGTGATAGACTGTGCTTCAGGAGAGAGGCACAGCGAGATGAAAAGGCGGTTCTGTTGACAGGTTATCACCACCTGGCAGCTGGGATAGAGAGTTCCAAGACCTCCTTCAGGGGAGCCCACACACACAGCCAGGTCTCCAAGGCCCCAAAGCAACCTTTCCTGCCGAGGCAGTCAGGCTCTAAATTACGGACCAGGCCATTTTGGGTGAAGGAGATAAAGCATGCGACAAGGAGAGGCAGCGGTCACTGAGATGGGAGAGAGTCCCTTTCATTCGGCAGAAATAATAGTGTGTTGCCTGTCACAGGGGAACAGCTGATACGATCATCAGGAGAGAAATGACCCCTTACAAAAACTGAAGGTAGAGAAAATAAGAGACCCAGGAAGGATGCCACACTTGTAATAACCCCTGGGTAATTTTTTGGACTACTGTTTCTCAAATTAATTGTGTTTTCTGTTATTTCTGTGAGTTTCCCCTCTTATTATGTACAAATCAATGAATAATGAGTTCCAGAACTTGAAATTGGTGTGCAGTTGGGGGACACAATCAACATGAGAAATGAACAGTCATTTTTCATAGAATAAAAAGTACAATGAAACCAATAAAAATGTAACAATTATAATAGCTGCTCTTGATTGAACATTGACTATGTACTAATAAGTACTGTGCATTTTTCTTTAATCCTTATGGAAACCACACGAGGAAGGAATTACCATCTTCATTTTACAGTTGGAAGAGAATTGCAGAGATTAGATAATTAGCTCCAAGTTTCCCAACTAGAATTGGGCAGAATTAGATTTTAAAACAAAATCTCTGTTGGAGAAATATTTGCTCTTGATCACCCCAGGTTGATCGTGAGAAAACAAATCATGGAGGGCAATAAATTACAATTGTTAAAAGTATGGCTCTTGAGTCAGGCTTGGATGAAACCTTGGCTCCACTCCTTATGCCAAATGTGACCTTAGGCACGTTCTTAACTTCTCTGAGCATTGGTTTCCTTATTTTAAAATGAGGCTCAAAATACCTACTGAACAATGGTTTTGAGAAAATGAGATAATATGATAAAGTCTCAGAATGGTGTTTGATATCTAATTAGTAGAGTTGCTATTATTATTTCATTATCAGTATCATCACTGTCATTACTAGTTTTTCTAGTATTAACACAAATACTCTACGGAACAAAAACAGACATAATTTGGGAAATTAAAGATGGCAGGAGATAAGGAGCAATTAAATTGGAAGGAGTCAGATGCCAGCCAAGAATGTGGATTAACTGTTACTGGGAAAGGAAATTACAAAGTGAAATTGGGATTTTTCATGTCTAAGAAGGTAAAAAATCATATATTATTTTTTTGAAATTAGCATCCTTTTCATTAGAAAAAGTATCCAGCATTTAAGTTTTTCTTATAGGTATAGGAGTAATTTGTGGGATGCATTTATCTAAAACCTGTAGATTATTCAACTGCCATAGAGTCAAAATCTGAGATGTTTAGAGTTGAGTCTAAGCCCCTTTGGGCTGCCCCAGTGGCTCAGCAATGAAGAATCCACCTGCATTGCAGGAAAGGCAGGACACACGGGTTCAATCCCTGGGTTGGGAAGATCCTCTGGAGTAGGAAATGGAAACCAACTCCAGTATTCTTGTCTGGAGAATCCCATGGACAGAGGACTATAGTCCACGGGATTGCAAAGAGTCAGACATGAATTAGTGACTGAGCACATGCTGCTGCTGCTGCTGCTAAGTCGCTTCAGTTGTGTCCACCTCTGTGCGACCCCATAGACAGCAGCCTACCAGGCTCCCCTGTCCCTGGGATTCTCCAGGCAAGGACTCTGAAGTGGGTTGCCATTTCCTTCTCCAATGCATGAAAGTGAAAAGTGAAAGTGAAGTCATTCAGTCCTGCCCGACTTAGCGACCCCATGGACTGCAGCCTACCAGGCTCCTCTGTCCATGGGATTTTCTAGGCAAGAGTACTGGAGTGGGGTGCCAGTGCCTTCTCAAGCACACTTTACTCAGGTCCCTACCTCGTTCCTCAGGCCAAGGAGAATAACTGGGGTTCCTGGAATCTGACTATCTGGTGATGGAGAAATGTCAGTATCATATTGAGGAGTCAGCAAGGCCGGGATAAGGTGAGGCATGGGAGGTGCCAGGAGCCAACATTTGAGATGATCCCTCCCTCTCAGGGTCCTGCAAGTGCTGACCCTGCTTACCCGGATGCTAGGAAAAGCGTGAGAGTGGGGGATTAGGTGAACACTGTCCACGCATCCACAGTGCGGTGCAGAGGCAGTGAGCCACTCTGATGCTTGTGGCCAAAGCAAAAGGCATTCTCTCTGGGAGCAAGAGAGCAGGTCCCCAAGGGTCCCTGGAAGCCAGTAGACAGCCGACCCTGGGAGTGCAGACACAGGGCCTTCGCACACACAGTTCACTTCCTCCTCTGGATGTTTAGACTGCTTCAGTAGNTGCTGGCATTTGGCCAACACATGGCATCCGGTCCCATCACTTCATGGGAATCGATGGGGAAACAGTGTAAACAGTGTCAGACTTTGTTTTTTTGGGTTCCAAAATCACTGCAGATGGTGACTGCAGCCATGAAATTAAAAGATGCTTACTCCTTGGAAGAAAAGTTATGACCAACCTAGATAGTATATTCAAAAGCAGAGACATTACTTTGCCGACTAAGGTCCATCTNGAGAGTTGGACTGTGAAGAAGGCTGAGCGCCGAAGAATTGATGCTTTTGAACTGTGGTGTTGGAGAAGACTCTTGAGAGTCCCTTGCACTGCAAGGAGATCCAACCAGTCTATTCTGAAGGAGATCAACCCTGGTATTTCTTTGGAAGGAATGATGCTAAAGCTGAAACTCCAGTACTTTGGCCACCTCATGCGAAGAGTTGACTCATTGGAAAAGACTCTGATGCTGGGAGGGATTGGGGGCAGGAGGAGAAGGGGACGACCGAGGATGAGATGGCTGGATGGCATCACGGACTCGATGGACGTGAGTCTGAGTGAACTCCGGGAGATGGTGATGGACAGGGAGGCCTGGCGTGCTGCGATTCATGGGGTCGCAAAGAGTCAGACACGACTGAGCGACTGAACTGAACTGAACTGAAGGAAGTGGCTCAGTGGGGAAGACCCTCTGGTATTCCATCCCCACCCTTGTCCTGGGCTGGATGAACATGGCTAATGGAGGCCAGAGCAAACACTAGAACTTGTAACGGTATTGAAGGTTAGTGTTTTCAAGTTTAAAATTTTTTGAGAAACAGAAACATTTAAGAGTTAAAGTTTACTGCATGGTTACGGAGAAGTTGTCAGGATCCACAGCAGCTGGCCTTTCTGTCTCAATCTTATTCTGCTAAGACCAGTGAATTACTCATTTGTGCTTCATTGCAGATCAACTTGCTTTGCTTCTTCAGGCATTTATAGAAGATGGCTACGCTACAGTTTCCTAGTTTATCTGTCCTTGGACCATGCGGTAAACAGATTAACTAGCACTTCTGGGGGCAGAGTATGATTGGCCCAGTTTGGATCAGGTGTTCTTCCTTGGTCCTGTGAGCTAAGACTGAGGGTGCTGGGTCATGTGGTAATTAACATGGCTAATGGGCTCTTTCCATTGGTGAATGGACTTAGAGAAGGGGATGTAATTTGGACAAATCTCTTAACATATGTCTACCACTGATGGCTACAAATATACCAATAATACAGTAAAGGTGTGGAGGTCACAGACATTCGTCTTCTTTAAATATTCACTGTTTATCTTCTCTTGGCTATGTACTGATAGCATCAGGGATCTGGGAAAATAGAAGGTAGGTGAGTGAGACAAATCAAAAAGAAAGTAACTAAAAATGATAAATTATGGATTGTCCCATCCATAGGTATGCTCAGGCTCTGCAGAAACCTTGATATGCCTCATTGCCTTTGAGAAATGAAATTTTAATACGGAGAAACAAGTAAACTTTTTCAGCCATTTCTTTCTGTGCATCAAGAAAGGAAAGTCAGTCCTTTTCTCCAACACCGTTCCCCCACTCTTCTAATGTCCAGCGTTTTTGAAGAAGGCATGAACAGAGGAGCTAGAACTTTCTCGTGAAGAAATAACAGCCAGGTAGAAAGGTTAGAAAGGAGAAAGGTAAAGAAGATTCTAGTGGGGTGTGAGCTGGTTCAAATGAATGAGACAATTCAAAGCTTGATGAGAGTCAGTGGGAACTTGGAAGGGATATGAGGAGGCTTCAGGATGGAAAAAAGTTTTAAAAAGTTGATTGCCCATATGATGGTACAGTGGCAGCTATCATAGTATAGGAAGTTTTTAGAGAGTGTTCGAAATGAACCACTATGAGTAAAATTCCCCTGAAAAGCACTGAATGTCTTGAGTAAGTTTTTTTTTATGTGTTGGGAATATGTGTGTATAATTAAAATGTTATTAAGTATCTAGTTAACAGTTCTAGTCACAAAACCAATTGCTTTAAATAAAAAACCTCTGCCTTCATTAGTATCATTAGTGTTACAGCTGAAATATCAGCTGAACTGGGACCTGTGTGGCAAAATGGGAGTCCATTCAAACATACCTGGGGGAATTTTCAAGACAGTTACAGGGGGTACTAATGATTTCAATTACAAAAGAACACATTACTTAAACCAAGCAAATGATCAGCCTCTGCATATAGAAGTGTGAAGGGAGCTTTAATTAATTTACTAAATGCACTTCTTATTTTAAGTAGTACCATTGGTTTGGGTCTATAGTGGTTAGGTTCCTGTTTTCTGTTACAGAGTGTGGTGTTCCTCTGTAGGGCTGGAGAAAGAGTGCCTAGAGTATGTCCCCAGGCCTAGGCATTGGCAGATTGCTCCAATACTTATTGGGTACCTAAGATTCCCTAGGGTTACTCCAATAAGTCCTCTGTCTACAATATAGTACTGAAATCTGCAAGTGTTTACTGTATCCCCGGCCCCAGTGTACAAACGTACGGCTTCAATGATTATGTTAGGTTAGAAGGTTATCTACCACGTGATGTAGAGGGGGGCCCGGAAGGATGGAGTGAAAGATGAGTATGGTTTGATGAGGAACAGGGTGAAAAGGAAGCCTTGAAGTATAAGAGGATGCTACTCATGTGGGAAGCAGTAAGGCAGGAGGGTTTCATTTCATTAGTGTTTTCACATAGAGTCCTCTATGCTCACTTTGAGAGTTGGACTATGAAGAAAGCTGAGCACTGAAGAAGTGATGCTTTTGAAGTGTGGTGTTGGAGAAGACTCTTGAGAGTCCCTTGGACGGCAAGGAGATCCAACCAGTCCATCCTAAAGGAGATCAGTCCTGGTTGTTCATTGGAAGGACTGATCTAAAGCTGAAAGTAAGACCCTGATGCTGGGAAAGATTGAGGGCAGGAGGAGAAGGGGACGACAGAGGATGAGATGGTTGGATGGCATCACCGACTCGATGGACATGGATTTGAGTGGACTCCTGGAGTTGGTGATGGACAGGGAGGCCTGGTGTGCTGCGATTCATGGGGTTGCAAAGAGTCGGACATGACTGAGCGACTGAACTGAACTGAACTGAACTGATGCTCACTTAGAAGCAAGGAGGAAGAAGCCGGGTGTTTTTGAAGAATCTCTTTATGTACAAAAAGAAAGAAAGTAAAGTTGCTCAATCGTGCCCGACTCTTTGCGACCCCATGGATAGTAGCCTGCACCAAGCTCCTCCATGGGATTTTCAAGGCAAGAGTACTGGAGTGGATTGCCATTTCCTTCTCCAGGGAATCTTTCCCAACCCAGGGATCGAACCCAGGTCTCTCACTTTGTAGACAGATGCTTTACTGTCTGAGCCACCAGGGAAGTCCTTATGTACAGAATGTTAAATCAAACACGAGTTTTAATACTTCAAATGACAATCTGTTAAGACCTAGGGTATTTTTTCACCATCATAGTGAATGAATAATGGAATGTGCTAAGGTGAGAGATTGTGAAATTTTCTTCAGTAGGGATCTAAAAACTAATTGCTAAACTACCTCTTTCTGGGCTCTTCCTTTATTTAGCAACAAACCCTGAGGAAAGAGTGTCCAAGTTCATGAATTGGCCACCAGGGGTCACCAGAAGAATTGAAAGGGCTTCTGCGGCAACGCCATAGTTTCCTGTTCACGAAGAGGGCAATTTGTGATTCTATTGTTAAAGAGACTTCTCACTTAAACATTTAGAATCCTTTTGTCCCTCCTTTTATATTTAAAATTTCCTTGTCCCTTATTTTTGATCATCAGTTCTTGCTACACTACTCTGACCTATATGTCATCGGTAGATTTCTTTTTAATTAAACATATAAATGCTTTTTTGTAAGGTATTATTCACATTTCAAATGTTAGTCCATCACCAGAGGCTGCCTTTAAGTATTCAGTCCAACATCTTCCTGTTGTTCTTTTGTATTACCCATTTCTTTAATTACTTGTTTATTACCTGTCTTCCCACTTTACCAGAAAAGTAGCCACTTAAGTAGACACTCTAGGCACTGTTCAATTGCTGGGCATATATTAACTCTGAATCTGCACAACAGCCCTGTACAATAGACATTATTATTATTCTTATGTGCACGCAGAAGACAGTGAGACACAGAGAAGTTAAGTAACTTGCCCAAGGTCACACAGCTATAAAATAGCATAATTAGAATTCAGACCCTGGCAGTCTGGTGCCACAGTCCATGTTCTTCTTCATTAACTATCCTTCCTGTCCATGAGTGGGAGCTGGCCTGCATCCCCAGCCCTAGAATAATGCCTGTTGATGTTGTATGTTCAATGAATTAATAATTCATGGTAAATTCAGAGTGTCAGACTATTCAGCCAGATGATGATATGTACTGATATATGAAGAGATTTCCACAACATGCTGTTAAGTGACTGCAGCAAATATAGAATATTATATATTGTTGTTTTTGTTCACTTGCTAAGTCATGTAAGACTAGTTTGGGGGAAAAAAGGTATTTATGTACATAACATATGTAACATCTATGAGATATGTGCATATGTACATGTGAGGAGGTGGGGTAGGGCATAGAGAAAAATCTGAAAGACTGAACACTCCAGTGATCATCTGTAGGGAATAAGATTGGTGGGCAAGGGGGATTTTTTTTATACCCTCTTTGAAAGAGAGTAAGAATAAGTATTTTCTTTATGATATGAAAAGCTTCAGTAAAAATTTTTGAATTTTTGACAAAAATAAACACACTCTCTCATTTCATACATTCTTGAATTATAGTTTCAGAATAATAAGTACTTTAAAAGTCCTTCATTTCCTAAATCTATAAATGAGGTAAAACAGTTGCTTCTTACTTCATTCGAGTCTGAATTTTGCAATTTTGTTCAGGGTGTCTTCATTTAGTTTTATTCTTTCCTAAATGGGGGTAGGGGGTGGGAGGAGGGCTTCATTCCCACAACTGAGAGCTAAATATATCACCCAAGGAGTTAGACTGCCAGGGTCTGAATTCTAATTATGCTACTTTATAGCTGTGTGACCTTGGGCAAGTTACTTAACTTCTCTGTGTCTCAGTATCTTCTGCTTGAACATAAGAATAATAATAATGTCTGTGGCATGACTGTATGCCATTATTATTGACATGATTACTGTGTGTATCATGGCGTTGTGATGTCTGCATGTGTGTGTGCATGTTCAGTCACTTCAGTCATGTCTGACTCTTTGCAACCTCATGGACTGTAGCCCACCAGGCTCCTCTGTCCATAGAATTCTCCAGGCAAGAATACTGGAGTGGGTGGCCATGCCCTCCTCCAAGGGATCTTCCTGACCCAGGGATTGAACCCACATCTCTGGCATCTCCTGCACTGCAGGTGGCTTTTTTACCACTGAGCCACCTGGGAAGCCTTGTGATGTCATGTCATATTAAAAAAGTCTGAAAGCTGTGGGATAACTGACTCTTGGGCTTTTTGCATTGAACACATGAACCTTTCTTTTCTAGCATCTGATTTTTGCATTTCATTCCAAATAAGGGCAATATTTACTTAACAGTTTGGTTGGCACATCAGAGTAAGATGATGTTTGTGTGTAATTTTCTTTTTTAAAAAGTGAGCTTCTTCAAAGATTGTTGAACTCATTCACCTCCTTCAGGAAAGTAAATTTGAGGAGCAGGGTCAGCTGAGGTTGGAGGTGTGTATGCAGATCTCTTATTATTTAAGCATTTCAAGAATGCAGTGTCCTGTGCTTCAAAGTTGCATAATAAAGATGTTTGGCACCAAGGTACCAGACTTGACTTTGTAGTGTGGCCTCTCAGGGTCAGCCTATTTTTCTGAGAGCCTGGAGATCCCATCATTGTGCCAGGTCACAGGAAGAGACATGAAAAGCAGGGGAGGGTGGAGTGGAGAGCAGAGGGCCCAGGGCATCCGAGAGGGCAAAACTCTCTATCAGCCTCATGGTTTCTCGGCCCTGCCTGCACATTTAACCACCTCAGTTTGGTTCAGTTCAGTCGCTCAGTCGTGTCTGACTCTTTGCGAACCCATGAATTGCAGAGCGCCAGGCCTCCCTGTCCATCACCAACTCTCGGAGTTCACTCAAACTCATGTCTGTCGAGCCGGTGATGCCATCCAGCCATCTCATCCTCTGTCGTCCCCTTCTCCTCCTGCCCCCAATCCCTCCCAGCATCAGAGTCTTTCCCAGTGAGTCAGGTTTTTGCATCAGGGGGCCAAAGTATTGGCATTTCAGCCTCAGCATCAGTCCTTCCAAAGAACACTCAGGGCTGATCTCCTTCAGAATGGACTGGTTGGATCTCCTTGCAGTGCAAGGGACTCTCAAGAGTCTTCTCCAACACCACAGTTCAAAAGCATCAATTCTTCGCCATTCAGCCTTCTTCACAGTCCAACTCTCGCATCCATACATGACCACTGGAAAAACCATAGCCTTGACTAGACGGACCTTTGTTGGCAAAGTAATGTCTCTGCTTTTGAATATGCTATCTAGGTTGGTTATAACTTTCCTTCCAAGGAGTAAGCGTCTTTTAATTTCATGGCTGCAGTCACCATCTGGAGTGATTGTGGAGCCCAGAAAAATAAAGTCTGACACTGTTTCCACTGTTTCCCCATCTATTTCCCATGAAGTGATGGGACCAGATGCCATGATCTTCATTTTCTGAATGTTGAGCTTTAAGCCAACTTTTTCACTCTCCTCTTTCACTTTCATCAAGAGGCTTTTTAGTTCCTCTTCACTTTCTGCCATAAGGGTGGGGTCATCTGCATATCTGAGGTTATTGATATTTCTCCCAGCAATCTTGATTCCAGCTTGTGCTTCTTCCAGCCCAGCATTTCTCATGATGTACTCTGCATATAAGTTAAATAAGCAGGGTGACAGTATACAGCCTTGCTGTACTCCTTTTCTATTTGGAACCAGTCTGTTCTCCNCTGCTTCTGTTAGGTCCATACCATTTCTGTCCTTTATCGAGCCCATCTTTGCATGAAATGTTCCCTTGGTATCTCTAATTTTCTTGAAGAAATCTCTAGTGTTTCCCATTCTGTTGTTTTCCTTTATTTCTTTGCATTGATCGCTGAGGAAGGCTTTCTTATCTGTCTTTGCTATTCCTTGGAACTTTGCATTCAAATGGGTATATCTTTCCTTTTCTCTTTTGCTTTGCACTTCTCTTCTTTTCACAGCTATTTGTAAGGTCTCCCCAGACAGCCATTTTGCTTTTTTGCATTTCTTTTTCTCGGGGATGGTCTTGATCCCTGTCTCCTGTACAATGTCATGAACCTCCATCCATAGTTCATCAGGCACTCTGTCTATCTGGTCTAGTGCCTTAAATCTATTTCTCACTTTCACTGTAAAATCATAAGCGATTTGATTTAGGTCATACCTGAATGGTCTAATGGTTTTCCCTACTTTCTTCAATTTCAGTCTGAATTTGGCAATAAGGAGTTCATGATCTGAGTCACAGTCAGCTCCCGGTCTTATTTTTGTTGACTGTATAGAGCTTCTCCGTCTTTGGCTGTGAAGAATATAATCAGTCTGATTACAGTGTTGACCATCTGGTGATGTCCATGTGTAGAGTCTTCTCTTGTGTTGTTGGAAGAGGGTGTTTGCTATGGCCAGTGCATTCTCTAACTCTATTAGCCTTTGCCCTGCTTCATTCTGTACTCCAAGGCCAAATTTGCCTGTTACCCCAGGTGTTTCTTGACTTCCTACTTTTGCATTCCAGTCCCCTATAATGAAAAGGACATCTTTTTTGAGTGTTAGTTCCAAAAGGTCTTGTAGGTCTTCACAGAACCATTCAGCTTCAGCTTCTTCAGTGTTACTGGTCAGGGCATAGACTTGGATTACCGTAATATTGAATGGTTTGCCTCGGAAATGAACAGAGATCATTCTGTCGTTTTTGAGATTGTATCCAAGTACTGCATTTCGGACTCTTGTTGACTGTGATGACTACTCCATTTCTTTTAAGGGATTCTTGCCCATAGTAGTAGATATAATGGTCATCTGAGTTAAATTCACCCATTCCAGCCCATTTTAGCTTGCTGATTCCTAGAATGTCGACGTTCACTCTTGCCATCTCCTGTTTGACCACTTCCAATTTGCCTTGATTCATGGACCTAACATTCCAGGTTCCTATGCAATATTTATTGCTCTTTACAGCATTGGACCTTGCTTCTATCACTAGTCACATCCACAACTGAGTGTTGTTTTTGCTTTAGCTCCATCCTTTCATTCTTTCTGGAGTTATTTCTCCACTGATTTCCAGTAGCATATTGGGCACCTACCGACCTGGGGAGTTCATCTTTCAGTGTCTTATCTTTTTGCCTTTTCATAGTGTTCATGGCGTTCTCAAGGCAAAAATACTGAAGTGGTTTGCCATTCCCTTCTCCAGTGGACCATATTCTGTCAGACCTCTCCACCATGACCCAGCCATCTTGGGTGGCCCCACAGGGCATGGCTTATATTCATTGAGTTCGACAAGGCTGTGGTCCGTGTGATTAGATTGACTAGTTTTCTGTGAGTATAGTTTCAGTGTGTCTGCCCTCTGATGCCCTCTCTCAGTGCCTACTGTCTTACTTGGGTTTCTCTTACCTTGGACCTGGGTTATCTCTTCACAGTAGCTCCAGGAAAGTGCAGCTGCTGCTCCTGACCTTGGATGTGGGGTAACTCCTCATGGCTGCTACTCCTGAAGATATACAAAGGCAAATCTTTGATCATTCCTGAGTATTCTGGTTATTGGCAAGAAAAAAAGTAACTGCACAAGATAGATACCAGCATATGAAATAAATACTAATTCTAAACAAGAAATGACAGTGCCTTACTTCTGTAGAGAGTGGTCATGGGGAAGGTTTGATGAGGCTTAGTCAAGGCTGTGAAAGACAGAGGATTCAGGCGAGTTTGCTTGGGTATTTTCTGAAGCCTTAGCACTCTGTGTACCCACTGGGCTCTTTGTCCTTTCTAGGTGGAGCCAGAGAACGCGCCAGTCGTCCTTTGGCTGCAGGGTGGGCCAGGAGGCTCATCCATGTTTGGTCTCTTTGTGGAACATGGACCTTACATTGTTAGCGAAAACATGACTTGTAAGTATTGCTTGGACTCTGGTTTCCCATGGAGAATTCTTCCTTTGAACCTTATATCTGCTTTAGAAATAACTCAGTGTGAACAATGAACCCCTAGAAATAGCTTTACAGTTTCAGATTATGAAAACGCAATTTTCTGGTGGTGTCTGTCCAAGAAGGAGGAGCCAACAGGGTGAGTGTCCTGACTGGGCTGCTTTCTGCCTTGAAATTTGGGTGAAATGTTCCACACTTTGTTCTGCTAGTCTACTACTGACTCAAGCAATCCAGACTTATGAAAACAGTTGGCATTTATTACTGTCTGGGCGAGACCTTTTGCATAGGACAAGTGGGTAGAATTATATCCCTAATTATTCATACAAACCAAATGGCGTACAGTTCAGCCACACAAATGATCAGATATCTTGGAAGCAAGATGCTGAGGGCTGAGGGCCGCAGGAAGGAATGCAGAAGGAGCTACATCCAACTCTAACCCAGGCTTTTCTCCACCTCAGTTTTAGGGGAGGGGAGATTGTTTACTTTCCCCAGGTCAGAATTTGGAGTGTGAACGAGTTTGTGACTCAGTATACTTCTGTACACAATTCTGTCGAAGTTGTGGGTCTCTTCAGTGTTGGATGGGAGGGAAGATTCTGGAGAATCAGAGGTTAAAGAGGATTCACTCAATTGGACAGATAGGTGTCTTGCATCTGTGGGTGATGGGTATTTCTGCATGAGGCAGTTGCGTGGGGTTTTGTTTCCAACGTTCATCTTAGATGTAGAAATTCTTTGGTTCTGGGAAAAGTAAAGGAGAGGAGGGGAAGAGGAAAAAACAGCTGGTGTCTGTACCTGCTGCAGGACAGTGACGCAGGGTCAGAGGGACACCAAGAGTTCCTCAGACGGGAGGGGACAGCTGGGAGTGTTGGGCTCCAAACTAGAGCTAGACGTTAGGTGGAATGTGTTAATAAGGACTCAGTCTGAAGCCTCTTCTCTGCTTTACTAGTGTTTGCCAGAGACTTTCCTTGGACCACTACGTTTTCCATGCTCTATGTTGATAATCCCGTAAGTACCTGGGGTCCTGTGAAATGGCAGTGTTGACCTCTCTAGTCTTTTTTTCTTTCATTAAGTACATTTATTAAATAGAAAAACACCAGATTTTTTTCTTTTTAAAATATAATTGTCTATTTTCTTTTTAAAAAAATGCTATTGGGCTGCTCCAGGTCTTGGTTATGGCCTAAATGGGATCTTAGTTGCCACGTGCAGGATCTAGTTCCCTGACCAGGGTTCCCACCTGGTTTCCCTGCTTTGGGAGCACTAAGTCTTAACCCTTGGAGCACCAAGGAAGCCCCTATAATTGTCTATTTAAAAAACACATTTGATTCAATTTGTCCCACCCTCTCCTTCAGCATTGAAACACATACATTGCCATATATAAAATAGATAGCTAACTAATGCAAGTTGCTACATAACACAAGGAGCTGGTGCTCGGTGACAACCTAGAGGGGTGGGACGGGATACAGGATGAGGGGAAGATCCGGGGGGGACATATGTATACCTATGGCTGATTCATATTGTTGTATGGCAGAAGCCAACACAATAAACCAATTATCCTCTGATTAAAAATTTTTTTAATTGAGATTTAATTTTTCTATTATGTACCATTATATCCAAGTTTGGGAGTTTTCCTTGCTGTTTTCTCTCCTTCCCTCATTTCTGGTCTTATGAAATGTCCTCTTCACTCAGTTATACCGTCCAGGAAGGGATGACTTTCTCTCTAGTGATAATATGGGTTTCTCTATAACTTGGATTTTTTTTTATAGCATGGGAACACCTAATCTTTCAAATAGAGCTCTGATATAAAAAGTCAAAACTAGCCCCTTTCACGTATCACAGTGAGCTGAATGCCTCATCTCAGGGAGAGCTAAAAGTAGGATTCTCCTTGAGAAGTTTTATGAAATCAAATCAAATAAACTACAATATAGAAGAGTAACTTTAGGGTCAACTCCTGCAGATTGGGAGTATCTGTCCTCTAATCTCTCTAACTTCTTTCACTTCCCAGATGGTTCAAAGAGAAAACAGAAAAATAGGAAGGAAAAAAATCCAACATTCTTGCCCCGCATCATGTTTTGTCAGCCATCTTCTTTTCTAGTCTATAACTCCATGTTTACATTAAAGTCAAATTAAATGTCCAGTTCCCTTGGCTGTTTGGAAAAAAAAAAGAAAACATTTACAACTGATGTATATGGTGGAGGTGCATTCCTTGTACATATTGTTGACCCAAAATAAGTAGTAGCTTTTTCTATTGATTTACTCAGTTGACTGTGAACTTCCAGGAATAAGGAACTATTAGTTTAAAGCTAATCTTTATTTTAAAACCCCTTATCTGCTGAAGGTGAAAGGGCTTAGTGGCCATATTTATCACAAGTAAAGAAATGGGGAAAAGAACTGCACACACACAGAGCTAGCTTTTATCTTTGGCCAATAGAGAGTTCCTTCTTAGCAGGACAGAGCAGTGCACCTTCCAGGTTTCAGAGAGGAGACAACCTCGAGTCTTTTGATACTGTAGCAGAGGCTAGGAAAGGTGAGTTTCTCATCCTTAAATAATCATCTGGCAGGGTCCCCACTGCAGGATCAGGGAAGAGCTTTGCACTGCTAGTTTATCTGGGCTCAGCAGAGGGAAGGGGGGCATGGTGACGTGCAGCATCCTTCTGTGAGCATGGATGAGTGCACATGGGGGATGCCAAAAAGCTGAAGCCAAAAGCATGACCTTGGGAATAACGTTGATTTCCTTCCCGTGCTGTGTCTCTCAGCAAGATGTGTGTTTCTCTCTGTTTATACCTGCTTATTTATTTCACCTTCAGGTGGGCACAGGTTTCAGTTTTACCGACCATGTCCATGGATATGCGATAGATGAGGATGATGTGGCTCGAAACTTATACAGGTAAAAGGCCCTGGCGCTCTTTTGGCCATCTTCAAACCAAATGATTTTCTATTTCAATGTGAAAATTCTTCCAGTAGTAGAAGTATTATTGATTGGTCATCATAGTCCAGTTCTTGAAGATCTTTTAAGAATACTTCTACATGAGGAGTGCGTGCACACACACACACATACATACATGGCCTGTTTTCCATTTTGTTATGTTATAATTGATAACTGTGAAGTGGCCAGCAGAGAAAGTAGCAAGAAGAACCGACATCTTAAGGTGTAATTTTGTAAAAATATCCTTTGAAAAACAATAGAAACAGCAGAATTATTCAACCAAATATACTTTTCCAACCTTTCAACTAGCTGCCTGAGAGGTTTCTGCTCGCTTCCAACATTATTTGTATACTGAACTTTGGATTGTTTGTTTTCTTTCCCAGTAGCCCTCCTTTTGTGGCCATCACAAAATGCAGTTTTTCACCCCTGTGTTTCTCCTTCATGCCTTTTGCAAGCTGAAAGCTCAGCTTGCTAGCTAGTTTCTTACTTTTCCTTTCAGATTAGAAAGTTATTCTTTTACACAAAAAATTAAGGAAAATGTGAAGTTGCAAACCTGATCAAACAGTATACATATAATATCTTCCTTTCTGTTTTCTTACATTCATTATAGCTATTTTTAGTACATTTTCTTAAAGTGACCCTTCTTATTCATTTTTTTTTTTCCCCCCCAGTCTGTAAATTATTATTAGAGACCAGGTCCTGGATTCTTTCCAATCCCTAGGGCCCCCCACTCCCACCCACCGCCCTACGCATTGTAATAATTTGCTGAAACAATCCTAGTCGCCAAAAAGAGTTAACCAGCTCCTCTATGCTGCCCCCCTACTTTCACCAAACACCCCATCTGCTAATTGGTGAGCAAACCCAACCAATCCCCAAAGTGAAAGTGAATCTAATCGGAGTCAGTGTTTTTTGATCTCTGACAAAAGCTTTCCGTTTTATTGTTTCTCCCCAAGGCGATGGCTGGGAGGGGTGGGGGCAGGGGAGAGGAAAGAGGCTTAACTTTCGGCCTCTCTCCCAGAGATGTTTCTTCTCTGCTGCCCCAGAAAACGACATGGCTGGAGTCTGTCCTGCACAGTTTTGTTTGCCACACGTCCCGTTATTTTAACACGGTCATTCAGTCTCCAGGTGAGCTGACTAGGACCCACACTTCTGCTTCCAGATCCTATGGGTCCTTAGCCAGATCCTGGCAGGGGTCCCTCCGCTGCCACCAGCTCAAACACCTCCTTTTCCCTGCCACAGACATAATCCTGACGGCAATCCTTACAAGTTAACTCAAGGGCCATGTCTTCCTCATTTAGTACTGACTGTGAGCTCTCATTTTTCAGGTTGGAAACATACGTCCCCCATACCCTCCTCCTCCAACCCTCTTTTGGCTTAACTCCAAACAACCTCAGTTGTTTAATTAGCAAATACCCTGAGGGCGGAGGGTCTGTATGAAAGAAATACATCAGATCCTCTAAGCCAGAGCCTTGCACCCCTGCCCTTCCTCTTCTGGCTCTCCAGCTCCTCCCCCAAGGATGGTCACAGCTTCCAGTTGACCCTCCGAGTGGATGAGTGGATATTTACTGCTGACATGTGGTTCATCTCCTCTTGCAAGACATGTAAAGAGAACCTATTTCAAAGCATCCATTGTTTATAGCTGTTTTAGTTCTTTTTGCTTCAGGCTCTTAGAACTGGAAAATAGCTAATCAAGGGGCAGAAAACTGATTTCAGCTGTTTCCTTTATGGTTTATACTATTTGTTTCCCTTTGTGACTGCACTCTTCTCCCCAGCTGTCCAGATGGGTGTTTGGAATAAGAAGGTCACTTTGAAACCTATAAACAGGCTACTACAGGTTTAAAGAGTAGAACTTTCTTTTTCTCCCGTTGAAAACCATCTTACTTTTTTTCTGAAAATCCCACTCCATTTCACTAGTATTAGTGCTCAGCTGAGAGGATGTCTAAAAAGACATTTGACATTTACATTTAGGCTGCTTTTCTTTGTTTGGAAATGAAACTTTNCACTGGCTAGTTCACGGCTTTTAGTCCCTCAGCAGGAAACTGGAACAAAAACCCTGCCCAGCTTCTCAGGCATTGCAATCTAGGTCAAGACATTCATAAGGCTTCAGAGTTTTACAAGTTTTTGTCTCCTTTATGAAAGATTCTGTTCAAGTAGAGAATCGTTTAATAATCCACCCTTTTCTTGCTTGTTATGAAATAATTTCTTAAGTCTGTTTAAATCTATTTCAGCATACCAAAGTGGCTGTTGGCAATCTTCAGTAAATGTGGATATTTTGAGCCTAGAGGCCACTTTGCATTTACTTCCATATCTGTGGGCATTTGGTGATTTTCCTTTAGACTATAGTCATTTTAGGGGGCTTCCCAGGTGGCTTAGCAGTAAAGAACCTACCTGTGATTATAGGAGACGCAAGAGACATGGGTTTGATCCCTGGGTCAGGAAGATCCCCTGGAGTAGGAAATGGAAACCCACTCCAGTATTCTTGCCTGGAAAACTTCATGGACAGAGAAGCCTGACAGGCTACACTCCATGGGGCTGCAAAGAGTCAAACACACTTGAGTGACTGAACACATACACACCCAGTCAGTTTACAGTTTTTCTGTTCTTTGGTTATTAAAACACTGACATTCTAGGGGCCCCATTAGAATATAGAAATGTTCAGTGTTCCCCACAGAGAGAGGTTGGTAAGCAACTGAGGTTCCCATTGCCTCACCACAAACTGAGGTTAGTGGGACTATAATGTTTGTAGAGCTGACTCCACAAATTGCTAAATGATAGGTGAAAGCCTGTGGCACTTTACTCAAGGGTCCCCTCAACAGGCAAGTGATTCAAGTTGGTAACCCAGGGATTTAGAAACCTTTCCAGAGTGTTGATGTTCACTTGTATGAACTTCTGAGTATCACAGAGCAAGCCTACAAGTATTTTTCTAACCATCCACAGAATATGGAGTGTCATACACTCATGAGACTTTGAAAACAATACCTCCAGGAGCTTATAGCATAATGGTATCTTAATTCAATGCGAAACCTCTTGTCTAAGGGTGAAACTGGGTAGTATAGTATGATTCTGTGTAATTTTTATTGTTGCTTTTCTTTTTGCAGTGCATTAATTCAGTTTTTCGAGTTGTTCTCTGACTATAGAGACAATGACTTTTATGTCACTGGGGAGGTAAGTGGAAATCATGTTTTCTTGGGTGCTTCCAACATCATCAGGACTGGAATATATTATGACAGCCGTGGTTTATCCATTCAGTGTGTACACACACATTAATATTAATTCAATCCATATAACAAATTCTCAGATCATTCCCTACTATGTCTTAGGCTTTGGACAAGTATTAAAAATTCAGTGGTGAATAAGATATTAATTCTGCCATAAATCGGAGAGTCTAATAATAAATACAACACAGAATGAAAAGTACAATTAGAAAAGTAGCTGTAAAGACAAGTAGCTTAAGGTAAGCAAATAGCTACACAAGATGTGATCCACAGGAAAAGTCAGACAGAGGAGGCAAGAATTAAACGGGATTTTGAAGGATGAATGTGGGTGTATTAGTCAAGGCTCTTCTGCTTACAAGTGACAAAAACCCTATTCAAAGTGGCTTAAGTAAAACAGGGGATTGACTTGTTGGCATCAGGCATGGCTGGATCTGGGTGCTCAAACTTTATCATCAGGATTTTGTATCACATTCTCTTGATCTAGTCGTTTGGCTTTGCACGTGTTTGGCTTCATTCTCAGCTAAGTTCTTTACACCCGTGCCCTCGCCTCTCCAATCCACTCCAGAGCTCTAGAGATAGCCTACAGGCTAAACTTCATCAGAATTCCACCACATTTCTAAATCCCATTGTCCATTTGGAGCCCATGCCCATTCTAGGGGTCAGGGGGACGGAGTATACAGATTGGCCGGAATGGTGCCGAAGGCCCACTGCAATGCCCTAGGAAGCAGCGAATCATCTTGAAGCCTTTACACCTGCGCCGCAAGCTTGAGAATGGGAGATGAGTGGTCTCCGGAGGAAGATCTGAGTGATGATACCAGAGGGAGGGCTGGAAGGATGCAAGCGCAGACCACAGGTTTCCACTGTAAGGGTGTCAAAGTGGAAAACGGTCTCAGCTTTTCCAAGGGAATGGCAAGTTAATGGAACTAGGATCCTCCCTCTCTTCACCTTCTTTCTCCTTTTTCTAAACTGTCTAGAAAGGATATCCTGACTATTTAGCTTGTTACACTTAAGTCTTTTTAAAAGACCGATACCTAGTTGGGATTTTTTAGGACCTCTACCAGTAATTCCCTGCTGTTTCTTCCCTTTTAACCCATTTCAGAAGCAGCATGGGGAAGGGGGAAGGAAGCGACACCCCTGTCATTTTGGTAGCAACCTTGTAAAATACCCAGTCAGCAGAATGATCTGCTTAGAGTGTAATTCCTTGTCTTGTGAATGTGACAATGTTGTTAACCGTGATGTTGAACTTTTCAGCAAAGCTGCCAAATTTTCAATGAAAAACTTGACTTGTCTACTTCATGTCAGTCTGGTGGTTTCATGCATGTAATTTCTGAATGTGGGCAGGAAAGGACAGTTTTCTTTTTACATTCTCTGCTGCCAGGATGAATACTTTTAAAGAAACCTGTGCCTTCAAAGTGATGAAGGAAGATGGGAATGAGGGCGGGCAGGGGCTAGGTTGGAGATGCCTTGCCAGACAGTAGCATCTCTGTAAGAACCATGCAGAAGATGTTAAATCAGGGGGCACACCTTTTTCTAGAAGGAAGAGCACTCAGTAGTGCCTGATGGTTTATTATTTGCCGAATGTGGTGTTTCTCTTTAGTTTGTTCCATCTGGTCTTCTGCTAAGGCTAGGAGGAAGAATGGAGAAGTGGAAGGAATTCTGCATTAATAATTAGAAGACCTGAGGTTCATCGCTGGCTTTGTCTCTCTCTGTATGATTCCAGACAATTTCTTTAAATTCTCTGGGTCTCTGCATTTCATCTTCCTATCAGAAGGGTTGGTTTTTAAATTAGATCACTTCCAGGGATATTTTGCTTTCCTGGATGTTCAACCGTAGTTACCTTAGACATACCCTTAAAGTATCTGTATATAAATGCAGTTTTAACATAATACCAACCCCACCCTTTCTATGTCCACCGCCAAAAAAATGTTGTAATGGATTCTCAAGAAAGGGGAATCTTTTCTCTTGTGAACTCTTAATTTCTTCATACTTTTGGGAGAGGTTGAAAATAATGCTGCTAGGTTTGTAGAACTGTTCTTGGAAAAGAAATGCATAAACTCAGAAATGGTTTTCTGCTTCTCATTGCAAATGTGAAAGTGTTAGTTAGTACTCACTCTTTGCGACTCTTTGGACGGTAGCCCACCAGGCTCCTCTGTCCATGAAATTCTCCAGGCAAGAATACTGGAGTAGATATCTATTCCCTTCTCCAGGGGATCTTCCCAACCCAGGGATCAAACCTGGGTCTCCCACAGGTGGATTCTTTACCATCTGAGCCACCAGGGAAGCCTATTGCAAATAAATATCTTCCACTTTTGTGTGCTGTGAAGGAGAGTAGCTTGTTGCTCTAAGCGACTTGAGCAGCTGTTCAGCGCCCTGAATTTGTTGTAAAGGAGTCTGGAAGTAATAACAGTACCTTCTGTATAGGGTTGTTTTGAGCATTTAATTAGATAATCCTCCTTAAATATTTAACAGAGTGACTGGCTATAGAGAGTACCCAACACATGATGACTATTACCATTCATGTTGAAAAGTTGGATTAATATATTATTGCTCCAAAGCATATGGCCTAATGCATGTAAGCAGGGGCTGAGATGTTTAAAGAGCTCTGCTCACTTGTTTTGGGGGTGTGGCGTTGTCTCCCCTCTTATTTGGAAATCATCTGTAAAAGAAGTTGTTCACTTCATGAGAAGATGATGGTGGACCTTAGCAGCTTTGGATAGTAGCAAAATGTGTGTGGACCAACCGACGGCCCTCACCCCTGCCGTGTGGACCATGGCGAGGCCACAACAAAGCGTGGTGTGGACCGCATTTGAAGCAATGGAGAAGGAAGAATTGCTTTGTCTCCTTCCCTTCTCTCTGCTTCTGCCCGGAACACCAACTGGAATTAATTTTCTCTAAAGAGAGACAAATGTGTCTGTAAATCACCCTCCTCGAGGCATGAAAAAAATGTACTTCAAAAAGAGAAACAAGCTGCATTTAATTCACATAATTAACTTTCTTCATAAGTGTTATCCTTTCTGAGCCAATAACTATTAGTGAGATTGCTCTTTTTCATGAGGTTCAGACACTCTTTAGAATCCGCTCAAATGTACATGGGCCCAGCTAGAAATTAAAGTAAAACAGCCCTGGTGCATGAAGTCAGGGAGGTGGCAGGAGTGAGGGGTCCGTCCACTGTCCTCTGCGGCTGTGGTTTTCAGTCCACTCGTGGAAAAGATCCAGTGCTTAGGGGCGGTTGTGCCAATGGGTGGGATTGCTTGTGAATGGCATCTGAAAAACCTGAGCATCTCTTTTTGATCAGCAGGAGGGGGGCTGCTTTCCCTAGAAGCAGTTTGCAACCAGGGTTTATTTGAGGCAAAACTTTGAAGCTATTTAAAAAGTAGCGAGCTTAATAGGATACTTTATCTTCATCCCCATGAGCAAAATCCTGCTGGGTTCACAGAGTCTGATTTCTTCATTGAAATCATCATGGTCCAATGGGTTCAGAGGGGCAGGATCCCAGGAGTCAAGACCCAGGTTTGCCTAATTTGTTTCATACAATACTAGGAACAGTGTTTAATGGATGTTATAGAGTGGCTTCAAGCGAGGCATTTGCCAGATAAAAATATCAATGACTCTTCTCTTTGGCTTTTTTTGGTCTCCCTTTCATGGTTCTTCTCTCCCTGTACAGTGCCCTAACTCCCATTCTCAGCCTTCCTTTCCTTGGCTGTGTGGTGTTTGGTCCTAGTTCTCCCATGCTTCCTCCATCCCCATCATGATTATTCTGTTTCTCTCCCCAGTTCTGACTTGTTACCAGCTCACTGTCCGTTACAGAAAATTAGATTAAGCTTACTCCCAGCATGTTGCTGCTACTGATTAGTCCCTTCAGTTGTGTCCGACTCTGTGTGATGCCATAAACTGCAATTCACCAGGCTCCTCTGTCCATGGGATTCTTGAGGCAAGAGTACTGAAGTGGATTGCAATGCCCTTCTCCAGGGGATCTTCCTGACCCAGGGATCAAACTCACGTCTCCTGCGTTGTTGGCAGATTCTTTATCACAGAGCCACCAAGGAAGCCTCTTCCCAATATACTTGTCTTTGAATAGAGGATAGAGCCTAAGCCATAGAAGGATACTTGTAATAGGGGAATTTCAAGCACTGACACACTTGTAAAGGGGCAGGCTGGGAGAACTATCCAAGTGATAGGTTTATACTTGTTTATGAAAGCCACACCTTTGTCTTAGCCCAGCCTTATGATCCTTGAATTTGGTAGTTAGAAGGGGACCTTCTGGAGAAGGAAATTGCAACCCACTCCAGTATTCTTATGGGAAATTCCAAGAAAAGAGGAGCCTGGCGGGCACACAGAAGAGTTGGACACAACTGAGCGACTAAACAACAACAAAGGGGACCTTCTAGAGTGTTTAGTCCTTTGTTTTATTTGTAGATCTTATTTGAGAATATTTATTGAGAGTGGATCATATGACAGGCATGATGCTGAGCACAGTTTCATGCATTTCCTTATTTAATCCTCACAACTGCCTTATGAAGCTAGCGCTGTTATCATCATACCCATTTTACAGCTGAGATAAATGAGGCTTGGAGAGGTTACAAGCTCATCCAGCCCAGAATTAGAACCTAAGCAGCCAGACTCCAGAACCCAAGGCCTGTGGTCAAGGGACAAGCTAAGGATTGTAACCCCCTTCATAGAGATGCTTTCTGGAGCCTGGCTGCACTGTCCTCACAAACTGCACTGTCTCCGGAACCCACCTATTCCCACAGAATAGATTTGTCTGTACAAGGGAGTCAAACATCCTTTCTAAATTTTGTGCAGTCTCTAAGGGTTATTGCTGCTGCTGCTGCTAAGTCGCCTCAGTCATGTCCGACTCTGTGCGACCCCATAGATGGCAGCCCACCAGGCTCCTCTGCCCATGGGATTTTCCAGGCAAGAATACTGCAGTGGGTTGCCATTGCCTTCTCTGCTAAGGGTTACTAACCTTATACAAACAGTAAAGAAGTTCCCAGCTTCTTGGATATTTCTGTCTTTCTGGCCAAGACTTCATTTTAATCATAAAGGCTTGGCTTTGATCATAAAGTTTTATGGGGTAAATGGAGGTTTCAAGTGATCTAAAGGCTTGAGGTCCTTGGAATGTAATTATTTCTCAAAGCATGGAACTTGCTGAATTTTATTAGATAACATTTGAGCTGCTTTAACTCTTGAGCTCATGACAGATGTCTATTTTCAGTTATGTTCTTCTGACTTGCCAATATTTTCTTTTAGAATTGAAAACGGATTTTGACTATTTAATGTGTTTAATATTAGAAAAGTCAAGGTTTAAGCTGCAACCTGAGGAATTGAATGGGGGCATATGGAAATGTTTGCAAATTGGGCCTCAGGCTTTTGGATAGCATATCTAAGTCAAATCAGCACATATTTACTGATTCTTTAGTTACATAGAAAAGAATACGAGTAAATGAGAAGTAATTATAAACTTTGTCTGAAGTGAGCTACCATGCTGGACCAAGCAGCATGGCAACACAAATAATACCTGATTGGAGGAGATGGGTAGGCTGAGGACTGGAAATACTAAATTAAATCTACTATGCACAACTTCAGCCTTCTGAGTTCTATCTACAGTGAGCAAATGAAGGATTCAGTTTGTTGACTGTGGTCCAGTGTGTTCATGCTCTTTATTTAAAAGTTGAATTAACTACAGTCTCTAAACAAAAGTGTTTACTCCTCTGATCGAATCACCTGGCTACAAGCAGGGTATGAATTTCTCTAAAATCGGCACCGAGGTCAGAGTTAGGGGGAGGTAAGGTGCATCTTTTTCACTTATTTTAGTCACTGATGGAATTATTTTTTAAAGAAGCATCATCTCAAAACAAATAGAAACATATCATTTGGAAGGCAGTAGATAATTTTCATAAATTTATGTGACTAAAAGTTGGATACAGATCAAAGTGTTTTTCTTATATGTCTATTCCTGTAGATTCTGCATTTCTTTTTAAGCCCATAGTCAAGAGAAATAGCTATTTAGATAAAATCATATTAGAAGCTCCTCCCCTTTTTTAACTGCAGCAGTGTGATCTTGAAATTAGATGATGCATGGTCTAGCAACATCTAGGAAGTTGTAGAGATTACCACAATCTATTGTGTAGAAACCGAAGTTCTAGTTTTCCCCGTTCATTAATTTTCTGAACTAGCTCTGTTAAGGCTACCCCTCTTCTCTCTTCGGTAGAAAAATGGTGCTGAGTGAAGTAAGATTCCGTCCCAAGGCTAGATGAAGTCAAGGTTGTCCTAGCTTAATCCGGTCCTCTTGACTGCTGTGTCCTGTGTGACTCCATGCAGCTTAGGCTTTTCACCAATTTTTTGTTGTTGTAAAATTCTCTTCAAGGCATGTCCCCCTCTTGAAGGCATGTTCACTTTGATCACCCTCATACTTGGGAGTAGCTCCACCACAGTCTGTGCTTGGGGACAGCTAGACGAAATGAAGCTGGTGTGACTCTGTCCACAAGCACAAGGAGAGCTCACCTGTTTTTCTTCTGAGCATGGAAGGGTTCTCACCAGCCCTGAAGTGAATTCTTTAGGTACGTTCATCCCACCTGGAGTGGCTGGGGACTTGGTGACAGAGTCGGGAAGAGGGCGTTGATGACCCTAACCTTCCTCATTGGGTCATTGCTGAAGCTGACAACTGCCTTTTTCCAAGGGGCTAGGGCCAGTAAATAGTGACACTCGGTAACCTGATTTAAAAGCCATTACTCATTATCGCTGATAAAGTTTCTGTAAGTTTTACCATAAAAGGTATACTTAGAAGCAAGTCAGAGAATGAATATAACAGCGTCTACTTTAGTAAGAAATGTAGATGACGGAGAGTAGCTTACACAATAGTAACTGCTAACATATGTGAAGTTTCTGTCAGAGGACATTGTTTCCATTAAAGTATTATTCTCTGACATGGTTTTTTTTTTTCTTCTTCTTCTGGAGGAGCTGATTAAAACTTGATTTTTAGATAAAATTTTTTTTCCTTCCTTAAAAGTAACCGGGTGGCAGGGCTGCAGTAAGTCTGCTCTGAATGTTGTTGAAACATGTAAGAAGGGAGAGATTCAAACGGAATACACAATTACAAGTTTCTCTAAGTCCAATTGCATTGTGCTTTTACACATCTGGATAATTAACCAAGCATTACATTCTCTCTAGACTATTTTTATGAGTACAGTATGCTCCTAACATGATTTCCATTAAGCTGTTCCAAATATCATTTAAGAACTCAGAAAGATTGCAGACCAAAGATTCAGAACCACTGTTCAACTGTAATGTTGAGACCCTTTTCTCTTGTGGGAGAAATAAAAGATTGAGAGCTGAATTCTGAGAGCCTTCTGATGTCAGAGGAAAAGTCTAGGTTTGTTGCTTCTTTAAGCTCCAACAAATACAAGCACAAACAAACATACACTAATATCTCTGGCCCTTCTTGCCAGGGGTGAGCTCAAAATATGGTCACTGTGGAGGAAAGAAACCATATCAGGATAGTGCTGGAAATTGCAACTTTTTTAAATATTGGAAAGGAGTAATTACTAGGGGCAGACTAAAATCCTGACATGTTGATTGCTAATCAAGTTTGAATTATTATGGTGGTTAAATATATTTATCTGACTGAGTTCCTCATTTGAAGGTCACTGCTGAATTCTAAAATAGTACGTGTTCAGATAGTTTCTGGCCACACTTTTCCTCTTTCCTTTTATAATTGCTTTGATGCTGTTCCGAGCTTTCATGAGGCCAGGGTCTGATTCGAAAGTAGAAGGTTAGTGTTAACTCATAGATTTCAGGAACTTCCTTGGCCAGCTGCTGCCCACATTGGTGAACCCCAGCCAGAGATCAGAGAAACCACAAGGCTGATAATTGTGGTTGTCGTTGCTTTATTTGTTGTTATGGGTAGAACTCAGAACAAAAGAGGCAAGAGTTCATAAAATTACAGGATCATAACTATATGTCCTAAGGGGCCATATAGTCCATTTCTGATCCATAAGACAACCACACCTAATTTCTCCCCGCACAGTCTGGGCTTCTATTCTATTTAAAATCATATCTGGAAAAGGGAAAACTGGGTAAAATCAAATCGGTTCAGTTCAGTCGCTCAGTCGTGTCCGACTCTTTACGACCCCCTGAACCGCAGCACGCCAGGCCTCCCTGTCCATCACCAACTCCCAGAGTCCACCCAAACCCATGTCCATTGAGTCAGTGATGCCATCCTACCATCTCATCCTCTGTCGTCCCCTTCTCCTCCTGCCCTCAATCTTTCCCAGCATCAGGGTCTTTTTGCTTGATTTATTGTCTGGTTGTCTTTTAAAGTGCTCACAGTGGTCAGAGAATTGTTAAATCGAGAAATAAATGGTTCAGAAAGAATAAACAAATCTGATCTTGAAAAATAAAGAAATGTGTCTCAGCAAGGATAATGAAAATAATTGAAATTTCATTATAATATTTCGCTGTCCATTTTCCATAAAATAATCCTACAATTGTCCACTCTTTTGACAGTCTGAGTCACTCAACCAGTGGAATGATTAATGAAAACAATAGGGAAGGATTTGTCACCCTAACACAGGGCAAGGAAGTGTGTGAGTCATTAAAAAGCAAAAGCCGAGGCAACATCACTGCTAGGTTAGCAGATATGGACTGAACATTGAGGAATCTGTTTTGGACGTGGTTATATTACTACCCATGCCTGCCTGCTAAGTTGCTTCAGTCATGTCCGACTCTCCAACCCTATGGACTGTAGCCTGCTAGGCTCCTTCCCTCCACGGGATTCTCCAGACAAGAGTACTAGAGTGGGTTGCCATGCCCTTCTCCAGGCAATCCTCCCAACCCAGAGATCAAACCCGCATCTCTTTTGTCTCCTGCATTGGCAGGTGGGTTCTTTACTACTAGCACCACCTGGGAAGCCACTTATATGAACTACCTGTATATATATGTATACACACACACACACGTACAGTGACCGCAGAGTGCACGTGTGCTCATATATACACACACATATATATAAATATATATATACGTATGCACACACACACATATATATACATATATATGTATAACACACACACGTACAGTGACCACAGAGTGCATGTGTGCTCATATATACACACATATATACATATATATATGTATACACACACACACACACACACGTACAGTGACCTCAGAGTGCATGTTTGCTCATATATACACACACACATATATAAATATATATATACTTACGCGCACACACACATATATATACATATATATATGTATAACACACACACGTACAGTGACCGCAGAGTGCACGTGTGCTCATATA
>SJYQ01005365.1:57033-119252 GCA_006410935.1 Redunca redunca
ATATATATATATATATATATATATACACATACACACATACAGTGACCGCAGAGTGCATGTGTGCTCATATACACACATATATACATATATATATATATACACATACACACATACAGTGACCACAGAGTGCATGTGTGCTCAGTCGTGTCTGATTCTTTTTTTAAAATTTTAATTGGAGGCTAATTACTTTACAGTGTTGTGGTGGGTTTTGCCACACATCGACGTGAATCAGCCATGGGTGCACAGGTGTCCCTCCATCCTGAACCCCCTTCCCACTTCCCTCCTCACCCCATCCCTCTGGGTTGTCCCAGAGCACTGGCTTTGAGTGCCCTGCTTCATGCATCAAGCTTGCACTGGTCATCTATTTTACATATGGTAATATACATGTTTCTATGTTATTCTCTCAAATCATCCCACCTTTGCCTTCTCCCACATAGTCCAAAAGTCTGTTCTTTATGTCTGTGTCTCTTTTGCTGTCTTGCATATAGGGTTGTTGTTACTGTCTTTCTAAATTCCATATATATATGCATTAATATACTATATTAGTGTTTCTCTTTCTGACATACTTCACTCTGTATGCTAGACTCCAGTTTCATCCTCCTCATTAGAACTGACTCAAATGCATTCGTTTTTATCAGTTCAGTTCAATCGCTCAGTCGTGTCCGACTCTTTGCGACCCCATGAATCGCAGCACGCTGGATCATGGAAAAAGCAAGAGAGTTCCAGAAAAACATTTATTTCTGCTTTATTGACTATGCCAAAGCCTTTCGTTTTTATAGCTGAGTAATATTCCACTGTGTATATGTACCACAACTTCCTTATCCATTCGTCTGCTGATGGACATCTAGGTTGCTTCCATGTCCTGGCTATTATAAACAGTGCTGCGATGAACACTGGGGTACACGTGTCTCTTTCAGTCCTGGTTTCCTCAGTGTGTATGCCCAGCAGTGGGATTGCTGGGTCGTATGGCAGTTCTAGTTCCAGTTTTTTAAAGAATCACACACTCTTCTCCAGAGTGGCTGTACTAGTTTGCATTCCCACCAACAGTGTAAGAGGGTTCCCTTTTCTCCACACCCTCTCCAGCATTTATTGTTTGTAGCCTTTTTGATGACAGTCATTCTGACCAGTGTGAGATGGCACCTCATTTTGGCTTTGATTTGCATTTCTCTGATAATGAGTGAGTTTGAGCATCTTTTCATGCGTTTATTAGCCATCTGTATGTCTTCTTTGGAGAAATGTCTGTTTAATTCTTTTGCCCACTTTTTGATTGGGTCATTAATTTTTCTGGTTTTGAGCTGCATGGGCTGCTTGTATATTTTGGAGATTAATTCCTTGTCAGTTTCATTTGCTATTATTTTTTCCCATTCTGAAGGCTGCCTTTTCACCTTGCTTATAGTTTCCTTCATTGTGAAAAAGCTTTTAAGTTTAATTAGGTCCCATTTGTTTATTTTTGTTTTTATTTCCATTACTCTGGGAGGGGGTCATAGAGGATCTTGCTGTGATTTATGTCAGAGTGTGTTCTTTCTTTGTTTTCCTGTAAGAGTTTTATAGTTTCTGGTCTTACATTTAGATCTTTAATCCATTTTTATTTTCTTTTTGTGTCTGGTGTTAGAAAGTATTCTAGTTTCATTCTTTTACAGGTGGTTGACCAGTTTTCCAAGCACCACTTGTTAAAGGGATTGTCTTTTCTCCATTGTATATTTTTGCCTCCTTTGTCAAAGATAAGGTGTCCATAGGTGTGTGGATTTATCTCTGGGCTTTCAATTTTGTTCCATTGATCTATATTTCTGTCTTTGTACCAGTACCATACTGTCTTGATGACTGTAGATATATGTTTGATTCTTTGCAACCCCTTGGACTGTAGCCTGCCAGGCGCCTCTGTCCATGGAATTTTCCAGGCAAGAATACTGGAGCAGGTTGCCATTTCCTACTCCAGGGGATCTTTTTGACCCAGGAATTGAACCTGCATCTCTTGAGTCTCCTGCGTTGGCAGATAGATATGTGTGTATGTATATATATAACCACTGAGCCACCCAAGAAGCCCAATAAAACAAAATAAAACTACCCATTTCACTTTCTTATTTTCTGTAAGTGATCCTCTTGGCAAGTGTGCAGTGGCTAAACCCAAGAGTGGGTCCCAGTTTTGGGGACCAGAGACTTGCAGTCATTTCAGGACTGTTGATTGAAATGTGATTTGATGTGAGAAATGGGAAGAGTGGATGCAGCGAAGCCCGGATAGAATTCCAAGTGGACACTTGACTGAAATGCACACACCTTTGTTTTCATGATTTTAAAATATAGTAAGATAATGTTAACTTTACATTGGCTCAAATTAGAGTAAGCGAAATAACCTGTTCATAGCAGATGCTCAGAAACTGAGAGGGTGTTCCTTCTTAATCTCCTGCCTGAATATATCTCAGAAACACATGATGGTCGCAAGGGGGAAGGTGCCATAAAAATGTGACTGTTGTAGTCTTGATTTGACATCACTACCGATAATTTACACACTTTTCTATCTCTGAAAAAGGCAAGCGAGGGGTTTTATTGCCAGGTCCTATAACAAGACAACTTGAGTGATAACATCACTGGAAGGTATACTTTTTTAGCATTTGTACTAATTTCCAATAGAGAAAAAAAATGTTTAGAAATGTCAGATGAGTCATTCATTTATCAGATGTCTTTTTATGTACCTAGTATGTGCTGGGCAATGTACACATGGTGGAAATAATAAGCCATGAAAATGGTAAACTTAGCCTTAATCACATTTGAGTCAAGTTTTCCATAATGTATTTTTCAAAGAAATCATGTTTTGTGATTTATTTATTTTTGTGTCTACTCAAGTATCTATCATGATACCTTTGACAGAAAAGTTGCAAGATAAACCACCGCTGAATGAAGAGTATATAATACATCTTTACCAGTGAAATGATTATTCAACAATGTTTGCTTTTGGGGATCAATTTACAGAAATATTACTTGATTCATTTACTGTCCCTAAAAAGAAAATATAGCAAAATTATACAAGCCAAATTTCAGACATGTAAACACATCTTGATAACACCACATAGGGAAGGAAGTTAAAGTGAACTCGTGAGTATGTGCTGCGCAAGTCGCTTTAGTCATGTCCGACTCTGAGACTCCTTGGACTGTAGCCCCCCAGGCTCTTAGGTCCTTGGGATTCTTCAGGCAAGAATATTGGAATGGGTTGCTGTGTCCTCCTCCAGGGGATCTTCCTATCCCAGGAATTGAACCCTGAACCCGGATTCCTTACATCTCCTGCTTTGGCTGGTGGGTTCTTTACCACTAGTGCTACCTGGGAAGCCCACTCATGAGTACAGTTTGATTCAACACTTTGCCTAAATAATTATTATTACAAGAGGAGTTCATTAGTGAGGTGATTTTATATAAATTATGGAAATTGCATTCTTCTTTCATAATTTGGAGGTGGTTTAGGATTCAGAGTAGGTCAGGCCACATTTGGGGCTTCCCTGATAGGCCAGTGGTAAAGAATCTGCCTGCAGCTCAGGAGACCTGGGTTCGATCATTGGGTTGGGAAGATCCCCTGGAGAAGGGAAAGGCTACCCACTCCAGTATTCTCGCCTAGAGAATTTCATGGACTGTATAGTTCATGGAATCTCAAAAGAGTCAGACATGACTGAGCGACTTTCACTTTCACTTTTAAAATTGGGCTTCCCTGGTGGCTCATTGGTAAAGAATTCGTGTGCAATGGCAGGAGACACAGGAGACGTAGGTTGGATCCAGGGGTTGGGAAGATCCACTGGAGAAGGGATAGGCTACCTACTCCAGTATTCTTGAGCGTTCCTTGTGGCTCAGCTGGTAAAGAATCGCCTGCAATGCGGGAGACCTGGGATCGATCCTGGGTTGGGAAGATCCCCCGGAGAAGGGAAAGTATACTCCAGTATTCTGGCCTGGAGAATTCCATGGACTACAGGGTCACAAAGAGTCAGACATGACTGAGCAACTTTCACTCACTCCTACACTCAGACAAGGTTTAATTCCAGCTCTATCACTTACCTTCTTTGAGCCCCAATGTCCTTACTTTGACATGGGAATAATAACTCCAGCATATGATTGTGGCATGGAATAAGAATGAAAACTTTCCAGAATTCTCAGACTGTGGACTTTGGAGCCCTGGGAAGCCTTGGAAATACTGTGAAAGTTCTGCTGCTGCTGCTGCTGCTGCTAAGTCGCTTCAGTCGTGTCCAATTCTGTGCGACCCCATAGATGGCAGCCCACGAGGCTCCCCCGTCCCTGGGATTCTCCAGGCAAGAACACTGGAGTGGGTTGCCATTTCCTCCTCCAATGCATGAAAGTGAAAAGTCAAAGTGAAGTCGCTCAGTCGTGTCTGACTCTTAGCGACCCCATGGACTTCAGCCTACCAGGCTCCTCCACCCATGGGATTTTCCAGGCAAGAGTGCTGGAGTAGGGTGCCATTGAAAGTTCTACAGGTCCATATGTACCCATCTAATGCCTCTAGTCTATCTAAAACATATGTGTATTGCTGATTCTCAAAGGCATGTAAGTTAATTCAAAATTCATTCATTCAGCAGCTGTTTACTGAGCACCCACAAAAACACAGCACCAGGCACAGGGAAAACATTCATAAACAAAATAGGCATATCTCTGTGTTCATGGATCTTCTGTTCTAGTGTGGGTAGAAGATAACAATACACAAGATAATAAAAGTCTGTTGGAGAATGATAAAGATTAAGATGAAAAAGGAGAGAAAGGGAGTATAAAATATCAAAAAGTAGTGTTACAGTTTTAGATAGGGTGGCCAGGGAGGGCAACTCTGAGAAAGCCTCCCTTAAGGAAGTGAGGGAGTAACCACATGGATATCGGGGAAAGAGCATTCCAGGGATAGGAACGGCTAATGCACAGGAAGGAACAGGGCAGATCACAGTTAAGATTTGGTCTGAGAGGGGCTGGAGATGATGAGCAAGAGGACAGTAGAGAATAAGCTAAGGGAAGTGACCAAATCATGTCAGCGCTTATGCCTCAGAAAAAGGACTTGGCTTTTGCTTTGAGGGAGCTGGGAAGTCATTAGCGGGTTTGAGCTGAGGAGTTGCTTGATCTTATTTGACAGACCACTGTCTTGAAATTAAACTGGAAGAGCAAAAACAGAGGCCCATTGAGGAGGCTACTGCAAGAATCTAGGTGAGAGATGATGGTGACCTGGGGCAAGGTAATAAAGTACGGATGTGGAAAGACACTGGATTCTGCGTTTGTCTTGATAGAATAGGTAGAGTTGATGAGATTCACTGATGGACTTTTGTGAGGTCTGAGTGAAAGAGGACAAGAATAGCACCAAGTGTGTTGGCCTGAGCAGTTAGAAGAACCAAAGTTAACATTAATGGAAAGGGAGGCTGCAGGGAGGGTTGGAGGGTTGGGGCTTCATTTTGAACATAGGAAGTTTACTACTAGACACACAAGTGGAGATGTCAGGAAGGCAGCTTTTTCGTGGAAGGAATACAGAACTATTTTTAAATATCACAACCAATAATAGCTCTTTTCAGCATAATCTAAAAGAATTATTATCATGTTCATGTCCACAAAATATTTCAAAATTTAAAAAGAGCCTTTTACTGTAAAAGGCTGAAAACAGAGGTAAGTTCAAGTGACCATTTTAGTGGCCAGTAAGTAGTTTTCCTTTTCCTCTTCCTTTAATACATGTTGATTTCAAATTTTGGCATCATTATACAGATTTTGAAATCTTAACTTTGGCCTTTAGATTTTTTTTTTTTTTAATAAAACTTGCAATGGAACTTTCTGGTAAGAGAAACCCTAAGGATGGCAGAATTGTGTTCACTGGTGTTCATGTTATTTTCTTTTGGAAAGAAATTAGAATGTTCACTTAGGGCATGTTCACTTAGTATTTTTTGTGCTTCTCACCTGTAACTTGCACGTCACTTGGTACTGTTTGGGGTGACAAAAGAAAGGACTGAGCTCAGGCTGTTGTGAAATTTGCAGTGTAAGGTTAAGAATAAAATACATGGTGCAAGTCTTGTGGAAATCCTGCTTGTTTGATTGTGATTTTAATTCACCGAAATGTGCCATTTTAGTAGCCCTGATATGTGATGGTTTGTTTTAATGTATGCCCTTCTCAGTCTTATGCTGGGAAGTATGTGCCAGCCATTGCCCACTACATCCACATACTCAACCCTGTGACGACCACGAAGATCAACCTGAAGGGAATTGCTCTCGGAGACGCGTATTCTGATCCCAAGTCGGTAGGTGGCTCTTCTTTCCTTTCCATTTTGTTCCTTAAGGAGACGCAATCCCCTTTAATCAGACAGCTGCTGCTGCTGCTAAGTCGCTTCAGTCGTGTCCGACTCTGTGCGACCCCATAGACGGCAGCCCACCAGGCTTCCCCGTCCCAAGGATTCTCCAGGCGAGAACACTGGAGTGGGTTGCCATTTCCTGCTCCTTAATCAGACAGAGGCTCCTCTTAGCCCTAGAGACCTAACTTCATAAAGGGAAATACTGTTACTCGAATGGCTTTCTAATCATTTAAATCTTCTAATTTTTACCAAATGTTCTATGGCGTCAACTTACTGCGTCAGCCTAGGTTGGCTGTGAGTGCAAGTGTCAGTGTGTGTGTGTGCCTGTGCTTGGTGTGTTTGTGTGTATTTTGTATAGGTATGTGTTATATGGGTGTGTGTGTGTTGTGTGGTTATGTGGTATATGTGTGCATGTGTGTTTGTGTGATGTATTTGCATATGTTGTGTGGTAGGTGATGCCTGGGACGTATGTCTGTGTGGGTGTGGAGTATTGTGTATGCATTGTGTGTGTTGTGTGTTGTCCCGCTCCACTAATTAACAAGTGACAGAGGTTATTCCTCAAGTAGACGGGCTCCCCTCACGTCCCTTTCTCTCCCTGTCATGTCTGTGTTTGCCTCTTTTCTCCTCAGATCATAGAGGGCTATCCATCATTCCTGTTCCAAATTGGCTTGTTGGATGAGCAGGAGAAAAAGTACTTCCAGAAGCAGTGCAATGACTGCGTGAAACTCATCCACGAGGAGAAGTGGCTTCAAGCCTTTGAAGTGAGTTCTGGGTCCCGCTCTGCCTTGGAGCAATAAGCACCATCTGAGAAGGTCCTGGAAGCACCGAGGTGCCTGGCCCGGTGTTTTATTGTTAGAGAAGCTGTATCCGGGGTGCTGTCACAGGTCAGGAGGCGAGACGAGCGGGCTCCTAAGGAAGAAAAGGACCATCTGGGTTTCTTTGAATTTACTTTGGCAATATTTTAAACCTGAGATCACCTCAGGGTGTTTATATAACTGTGTCTTTCATGAACTGTTTTGATTCCTGTACATGCTGTGTCGCCCTCGAGGCATCCCTACTATAGGGGAATTAAAAGAAAGGCAACCTGCAAAGTGGATGCATATGCGTCCACATGTGCTCTAAGCCCTTCAGAGGGGAATACCCGCACACGGGGCTCCAGCTGGGGAAGTGGCCGCAGTTTAACAAATGTCACATGTGCCTGTGTGTCTGGAACAGAGTATAAATGGTGGTGTGGTCGTTTGCAACTTTTGCAGAGAGCTGTTGGCTTTTATAAATATCATCACATCACTCTCCTAAAATTGAATTTGAGGATCCATTAATATGATTATGTTCTTGAACCTTTTTTTTTTTTTTTGGTTGTTTAAAGCCTAAGACTCTACTAAATATTAGGATGGGGGTGGGGACTTTGTTTGTTTGCTGGCCTGTGCAAACAAAGATCATGTGTAAGCAGTCTTCCTTGGGGGTTATGCCACCTTTGCCATAGAGCCATGATGTTTGACCCAGTAAATGTGGTGTGACTGAATTCTGAGGCCTTTAATCTTGTTATTGAAAGCACAGCCTGTCACCGTTAACCTAACAGCATTGTTATTATTAAAGCTGAGGCCTGATATTAATAGACTTAAGGTACTGCAGGTCAGCTGGTTCAGATCAAAACAGGAGACATACAAATTTATGGAGAAGAGTTGGGTAACAAAATGATGCTCCATTTTACAAATAGGGTGCCAGGGCACTGCCTGAAAATCCCTAGGGAGTAATGCTGTGAATTCTGACAGCAGCAAGCTGTGTGAGTTCGGGAGCTCAGGAAGTCCTGGGTCACCCTGCAGGATGCTGGTGGGCTCCCCTTTCTGTTCCAGGGCCCTTGATATGGCTGCAGTGTGCATACAGGATTTCTTATGCAATTGTGAATGTGATGGAAGAAGGATCTTATCGGAGACATGTTGGGTCATTCTTCAACTTGCAATCACAGTATTTTCAAGACTGGTTTTAGGCTATTTAGGCAGGAAGGGTAAAAAGGACTAAACTTTCAGAATTTAGAATTAATATGAAATATAACATTAGATGAGGCCCAGCTGCACATGAGACATGCAATGTGTTTTTGAAGAAGCATACAGGGATTAAGCAATATCAAGAACAAGAACATTTGATAGATTCAAAGGAATAAAGAGGGACTTCTCTGGCAGTCCTGGGGCTTCCCTGAGAGCTCAGTTAGTAAAGAATCCACCTGTAATGCAGGAGACCCTAGTTGGATTCCTGGGTCAGGAAGATCCACTGAAGAAGGGATAGGCTACCCACTCCGGTATTCTTGGGCTTCCCTTGTGGCTCAGCTGGTAAAGAATCTGCCTGGAATGGGGGGACCTGGGTTTGATCCCTGGGTTGGGAAGATTCCCTGGAGAAGGGAAAGGCTACCCACTCCAGTATTCTGCCCTGGAGAATTCCATGGATTCTATGGTCCATAGGGTCACAAAGAGTCGGACATGACTGAATGACTTTCACTTTCCGTGGCAGCCCAGTGGTTAAGATTTTGCTTTCCAATGCAGGGGGTGGGTGTGAGATCCATGGTGGGGGAGCTAAGATCCCACATGTCTCACAGCCAAAATACCAAAACATGAAACAGAAGCAATATTGTAACAAATTCAATAAAGACTTGAACAATGGTCCACGTATTTTTTTTTTTAAAGGGTGGGGGGATAAATAAAGCAGATAGATGTCTGTGGTGTATGCTCCAGCAGCCTAAGCACCCACAGAATTAGTGAAACTGCTGAGAAGTTCAGGTGTTTTGTATATTCCGAGACAATGAGAAAATGGCATACGAGTCTCTCCCAAACCAGATTCACCAGAAAAAAGAGAACCACCCCCCCCACTCCCCCCGACCCCCCAAAAATCCTGAAGGTATGCAATGTCTCTATAGATCACTGGTCCAAAATCTTGAGTGATAAATGTAAACACTTTTGCCTTTTCAAGGGAAATAAAATGATACTTAGGTAAGTCAGCAAGTAGTGGGAAAATGTGTTTCACCTTATGTAATCAGTTCAGTTCAGTTCAGTCACTCAGTCATGTCAGACTCTTGTGACCCCATGGACTGCAGCATGCCAGGCTTTCGTGTCGGTCATCAACTCCCAGAGCTTACTCAAAGTCATGTCCATCGAGTTGGTGATGCCATCTAACCATCTCATCCTCTGTCATCCCCTTCTCCTCCTGCCTTCAATCTTTCCCAGCATCAGGGTCTTTTCAGATGAGTCAGTTCTTTGCATTAGGTGGCCAAAGTATTGGAGTTTCAGCTTCAGCATCATTCCTGCCAGTGAATATCCAGGACTGATTTCCTTTAGGATGGACTGGTTGGATCTCCTTACAATCCAAGGGACTTTCAAGAGTCTTCTCCAACACCACAGTTGAAAAGCACTCAGCTTTCCTTATAGTCCAACTCTCACATCCATACATGACTACTGAAAAAACCATAGCTTTGACTAGATAGATGGACCTTTATTTGCAAAGCAATGTCTCTGCTTTTTAATATGCTGTCTAGGTTGGTCATAACTTTTCTTCTAAGAACCAAGCGTCTTTTAATTTCTGGCTGCAATCACCATCTGCAGTGATTTTGGAGCCCCAAAAAATAAAGTCTGACACTGTTACCACTGTTTCCCCATCTATTTGCCATGAAGTAATGGGACTGGATGCCATGATCTTAGTTTTCCGAATGTTGAGTTTTAAGCCAACTTTTTCACTCTTCTGTTTAATCAAAAGTCTCTTTAGTTCTTCTTTGCTTTCTGCCATAAGTGTGGTATCATCTGCATATCTGAGGTTATTGATATTTCTCCTGGCAATCTTGATTCCAGCTTGTGCTTCATCCAGTCCAGCATTTCTCATGATGTACCCTGCATATAAGTTAAGTAAGCAGGGTGACAATATACAGCCTTGACGTACTCCTTTCCCAATTTGGAACCAGTCTGTTGTTCCATGTCCAGTTCTAACTGTTGCTTCTTGACCTGCACACAGATTTCTCAGGAGACAGGTCAGGTGGTCTGGTATTCCCATCTCTTGAAAAATTTTCCACAGTTTCTTGTGATCCACACAGTCAAAGTCTTTGGCAGTCTATAAAGCAGAAGTAGATGTTTTTCTGGAACTCTCTTGCTTTTGCAATGATACAATGGATGTTGGCAATTTGATCTCTGGTTCCTCTGCCTTTTCTAAAACCAGCTTGAACATCTGGAAGTTCATGGTTCATGTACTGTTGAAGCCTGGCTTGAAGAATTTTGAGCATTACTTTGCTAGTGTGTGAGACGAGTGCAATTGAGTGGTAGTTTGAGTATTATTTGGCATTGCCTTTCTTTGGGACTGGAATGAAAACTGACTTTTTCCAGTCCTGTGGCCACTGCTGAGTTTTCCAAATTTGCTGGCACATTGAGTGCAGGACTTTCACAGCATTATCTTTCAGGATTTGAAATAGCTCAACTGGAATTCCATCATCTCCACTAGCTTTGTTCATAGTGATGCTTCCTAAGGCCTGCTTGACTTCCCATTCCAAGTTGTCTGGCTCTAGGAGAGTGCTCACACCATCATGATTATCTGAGTCATGAAGATCTTTTTTGTGTAGTTCTTCTGTGTATTCTTGCCACCTCTTCTTAATATCTTCTGCATCTGTTAGGTCCATGCCATTTATGTCCTTTATTGAGCCCTTCTTTGCATGAAATGTTCCTTTGGTATCTCTAATGTTCTTGAAGAGATCTCTAGTCTTTCCCATTCTATTGCTTTCCTCTATTTCTTTGCATTGATCCCCAAGGAAGGCTTTCTTATCTTTCCTTGCTATTCTTTGAAACTGCATTCAAATGGGTATATCTTTCCTTTCTCCTTTGCCTTTCGATTTTCTTCTTTTCACAGCTATTTGTAAGGCCTCCTCAGACAACCATTCTGCCTTTTTGCATTTCTTTTTCTTGGGGATGATCTTGATCCCTGTCTCCTGTACAATGTCATGAACCTCCATCCATAGTTCTTCAGCCATTCTGTCAATCAGATCTAATCCCTTGAATCTATTTCTCACTTCCACTGTATAGTCGTAAGGGCTTTGATTTAGGTCATACCTGAATGATCTAGTGGTTTTCCCTACTTCCTTCAATTTAAGTCTGAATTTGGCAATAAGGAGTTCATAATCTGAGCCACAGTCAGCTCCTGGTCTTGTTTTTGCTGACTGTATAGAGCTTCCCTATCTTTCCTTCTCCATCATTACTTTGCCAATAGAGGTCTGTTTAGTCAAACCTATGGTTTTTTCAGTAGTCATGTATGGATGTGAGAGATAGACTATAAAGAAAGCTGAGCGCCAAAGAATTGATGCTTTTGAACTGTGGTGTTGGAGAAGACTCTTGAGAGTCCCTTGGACTGCAAGGAGATCCAACCAGTCCATCCTAAAGGATATCAGTCCTGAATATTCATTGGAAGGACTGATGCTGAAGCCGAAACTCCAATACTTTGGCTACTTGATGCGAAGAACTGACTCATTTGAAAAGACCCTGATGCTGGGAAAGATTGAAGGTGAGAGGCGAAGCGGATGACAGAAGATGGGTGGCATCAACGGATATGAGATTGAGTAAACTCTGGGAGTTGGTGATGGATAGGGAGGCCTGGCGTGCTGCAGTCCATGGGGTCACAAAGAGTCAGACTGAGCGACTGAGCTACTGAACTTACTCACTCACTCCCTCAGTCTTAGTCTCTGAATAGTTATCTTGTTCTCTTTACCTTAGCTGCTCATTCCCTTTTCCACCTGCAAAAAGATGCCGGCAATCACTCCACAATCTCAGATGCAACAGATTCAAACTCTTCCCCCACCTGCGGCCTCTGGTCCTCCCAGCTCATTTCTCCAAACATACTCCAAACTGTTGCCCCACAACTGCACTGTCTTTCGACCCGTGGATCCCACTGCTCCTCACAGCCCCCCACTCCTGCAAGTCTTAACCCAATGTAAACCCAAGCTCAGTCCCACGTATTCTCAACCTGTGCCCCCTTTGCATGTCCTCCAACTCCTTTGGCCAAACCACAGTCCTGGCTAAATGCCCCTCTCCACCACTCCATGCCTGCCATTGTGCAGCTCAGCATGACCTGAGAAAAACACACCATGTGCCAATTGCTCTCACTCCAGGTTGATGACTGGGTTTTCAGTGCCAGCAGTCCAAAACTTACTTCCACCAGTTTCAAGCACCTGGAGGTATGTCTCTTGCCCCCTCTTAACCGGGGTGAGTGGTCAGTGGTCATATTACAATAACCCTTCCCACAAGGCTCACTCTTGCAGTTGGGGCCTTTGGGCCTGCTGTTTTCTCTCCTTGGAGTATTCTTTTCCTAGATATTTGCATGCCTTGCTTCTTCCCTCCAACAGGTCTTTACTTAAATGCCACCTCTTCAGTGAGACCTGTTCCTCCTCTCTGCAGTGTCCTCTCCACCCAGCACCAGGCACACACACATGCCCACACACACCCATGACACTTCCTCTTCCCCTTCTCCTTGTTAGTTTTCTCCTTGTCCTCACTACTCTCTAATACAGTGCATGTTTTACCTATCAATGCTTGTTTAATGTTCTTTCTAGAATATAAGCAGTTTTGATCTGTCTTGTTTGCCACTGTTTCCCCAATGCCTTGGGCAGTGTCTATAGCACAGAGAATATGTGCGGTGAATGACTGTTGAATGAAGCAATGTGGGAATGACACTTATGGAATAAATGAAAAACAAATGCTTGTACTTATTTACCTACCCTGATGTTTTCCTCATTTCTTTATCTCCTCTCTCCCAACCTAGTTACTGGATGGACTACTAGATGGAGGCTTAATAAGTGAACCTTCTTACTTCCAGAATGTTACAGGATGTTCTAATTACTACAACCTTTTACTGTGCACGGTAATGACAACATTTAAAAAACCATAATAGTGTTTGCTTAAAACTTTTGCCAAAACCAAACTTCCTCAGATTTGGGAAATATTATAGTTGACTTTACACTAGAAAAACATGTCCAAACTATGTTGCATTATTTGGTCTACTAATCTATAGGATCTTTTACCTTGCCAATGTTGTATACTGTATCATCTGACCTTTGAGAATGTGTGATATTCCGGATAACTCAAAAAGAAAAATCTCTGATTAACACAATTTCCCCCCTAGTAGTGCTTGTTATACAGAAGTTCTTTTGTGAAGGAGAAAGGCCAGGATTGCAACTCTGGGTATCAGGCCCCAGAGCTCCAGGCTTGTAGTGAGTTTCTTGAAAATGCCCACATTATTTGTTCTGTACTTAAGACAGCTTGGATAACCCAAACTGCCAAAGCCTTTATGAAAATATTTGCTTTGTCTTACTTTTAACTTAAGATTTTTAATGCATTTAGTATGGCCCTCACTTTAAGCCCTTTGGAATATTCTCAAAGTATTCAAGTAGTTTCTTTCATAAAAATATGCCAAAGTTGATGTCTATTGTGTAGCTTTAATCGAATAAGACAAAGGGAGCCAGAGTAGGGATTTGAAATTGTATAATCCAAGTCTAGGGTATATGACTGTGCATTCTGTTTTTAAAATTGCCTTATTTATGAACTATTTCATATATAATATATAAAGCTAATTTCAATGGAATTTCCCAATGCTGGGGTTTTGGACTTAGATTTGACCAAGAGAAAAACATTTTCCAGGCAAGAAAGAAGCAAAATTTGTAACTATATTTTTTTCTTCACAAAGTAATGTATTCACAGTTAGCAAAAAATATTGATGATTCACAAAATTGTTGATTTCAAACTTTAACAGTTTTTAAATATTTTCATAACTTTTTGAAAAAAAAAAAAACAGCATTTAGTCCTTTATTTTCCTTTTAGCTTAATGAATCTTACAGAGACTTTAATGCAATGTTTTTAACAAATAAGGCTCACGGACACGTTTTCTTTTGATTTATGTCCTTCATAAAGTATCATCTATTTTTACACTTGATATGTTTTTCTTCTTAAATTATGGAATCCCAGGGACAGAGGAGCCTGATGGGCTGCCATCTATGGGGTCACACAGAGTCGGACACAACTAATGCGACTTAGCAGCAGCAGCAGAGTATTTTGTGTGTATGTTTTTAATAAACAGCAGAACACAAAAAAGAAATCTTCGTCTTTTAATCTACCACATCACCTCCCTGGCTCCTTGTGGTCCATTTCACCTTCTTTCCCAAGAGCCTCCAACAAGGAGCAAGTTGTCTTTGATAATCTCACCTCTTCATCTTCCCTATCTTTGTCATGAAGGGAGTTTTTAATTGGAGTCACAGATGGCCAGATACTAGTTACAAAAAGGAAAATCCAGCATTTGCAAATTGGATATTGGCTCTGAGAGTATCAGATCATCCAGACTTTTTGGATAAAATTTGAAGTGAAGTGAAGTGAAGTCGCTTAAGTCATGTCCGACTCTTTGTGACCCCATGGACTGTAGCCCACCAGGCTCCTCTGTCCATGGGATTCTCCAGGCAATAATACTGGAGTGGGTTCCCATTTCCTTCTCCAGGTGATCTTCCCGACCCAGGGATCGAACCCAGGTCTCCTGCATTGCAGGCAGATGCTCTAACCTCTGAGCTAAATCTCCTCAAAACCCCCAAGTCAAAATGTTTGGGATGAAGACCAGTTAATAGTCATGTCGTATCTTGTTCATTATGGAATGGAAAAGAAAATGTTAGTCACTCAGTTGCTCCATTGTGTTTGACTTTTTGTGACCCCAGAGATTGTAGCCTATCAAGTTCCTCTTTCCATGGGATTCTCCAGGCAAGAACACTGGAGTGTGTAGCCATTCCCTTCTTCAGGGGATCTTCCTGACCCAGTGATCAAACCTGGGTCTCCTGCATTGCAGGTGGATTCTCTACCACCCGAGCCACCAGGGAACCTTCACTGTGGCATATGTCACGAAAAATCTGAAGTGTTCCCCAGCATGGTGTTCCCACCCAGTTGTATTTCCTAATGTCTTTTTGATGCCCCTTCTGCCAGGAGCCTGAGGATCAAAGTTACTTCGGGAAATTTTTGTCCCTCTCCCATGTGAGACAAGCCATCCATGTGGGAAACCAGACTTTTAGTGATGGAGCCAAAGTTGAAAAGTACTTGCGAGAAGATACAGTCAAGTCAGTGAAACCATGGTTAACTGAAATCATGAATAATTACAAGGTAAGAGGGCTACTTTAGTTGCTATCTATTTTAGGAACTTTTCAGATTACCCAGAGTAGAAGTGACCTTCTTTTACTCGTAATTCAACTCCTACCATTTTTTACTCTTCTGATGTCTTACAAATGTAAATAACAACCACTGCATTGTTTGATTTCTTTGAATTAAAAGTTCTTTTTTTTTCCTTTTAATTAAATCACTTTCCCCTACTAGTTCCCAAAAGTGAAATTCTCTTTGGCACATGCCACCTCTCATCATTTCTTGAGAAAAGAGGGATAACAGAGCCGGGAAGATGACTCGCCTTGTGTAAGCCAATTTCCCCCTATTTGCTTTATATTATTAATCCCAATGAAGTCAGGGATAAATGAAATCAACTGGTTATTCCAAAAATGCTTTTTGCTTGATAATTGCATTCATTCAGATCACTCAGCCACAGTTTCTTCAGTGTCTACTTCAAGCCAAATGTTGTACGAGGCTGTCAGGTTGAAGTGATGAATGAGACAAGGTCCCTGTTTTGAGGCATGTAGAGTCAAGCACTGTAGTATCTGACTGAGATTTCTGCCTGCCTCGATGCTGAAGGTGCCAGAGGTTCAAGCAGAGGAGCTATGACCCCTAGAACTCTCACCGGGAGGGAAGGACTCCACGAGCAGGTGACAGAGAGAAAGTTACCTTGTGCATTTCTTTGCCCTTTCTTTCTCTTTTCATCTTCTCCTCTGATCTTCTAGGACTGTTAGCTTTGGTCCTAGGCACGGTTTGGGAACAGCCCGGCAGGGTAAGTGTGCTAATGACAAAGAAGATCACCACCAGAGGTGATCTACTTTTTCTCTGTTTCCTGGCAGTGGCAAGAGTAATGATTGGGATGAAAAAAAAAAAAAGAGAAAAACCATGGCAGCCAGTAAACAACACGTGAATTAGACAAATGATAATCTGTACTCAAGTACTTTATTTCTATCTATCTAAAAAATTGTCCTGATATACTGCTTTTATTTGAACCAGACTCCTTCCTGCCATTTTACAACATAAGGAATACACATTTCAACAACGTCTATGTTGGGACTGTTCGGTGTACAACCCTTAGTACTGTCCAGGGAGTCCTTGGCCTAAGGCAACCTTACTAGATTGTATTTCAGAATATGCCCAACCTAAAAGACCTATTTTCTGGTCCTGCCTGTAGTAACAAAGAGTTTCAGTCCAGTCCCTGGACATACAACTTTTATTCTGAATAATCTAAGGTCAATGGTATGCAGACTCTACAAACTCATTATAAGTCTGGAGAACTTGACGAAATACTTTCTAGGCAAGAAAGAGTCTAACTAGATGAGGTCAGACTTTCGACCACTCTTATCTTTGGTTCTGTTGGAGAAATGCAGTGAGTGGTTCTTAGTGCTTGCCTGCTTGGAGCCTTCACTGAGCAACTTCCCAATGCTCTGCTGGTTGTCCTCTTCTCTGAACTCTCTGACCATGTGGCCTCTACTGTTGGGAGCACGCTTAGCACACTGTACTACCATTATGGGCTGTCAGGTGCAGCACCAGCCTCAAGCGGACATCAGTAATGCATAAATGGATAAATGGATGAATGAAAAATCAGTTCTTTAAACTAGTGCTATATCAAAAATGTATCCATTAAACTTGTTCATAATTCATCATATATTTATTACCCACAAATTTATTAAACCAAAAAGAAACCCACATCTGTTTCTGTATAGACTACTTAGCATTTATGTCTTCAAGATAAAATCAATTGGCTATAACATTAAGGAATGCACAATGATTTTCTTGAGTAGAGAGTGGAAAAAGAAGTTCCCATGTATATTTTTTGTGCCCTTGGAAGATCGATTTTCTCGCTCTGTAAATTTAACTAGATATGATTCCTTTCTCAACCAAGTGAGGATAGCATGGGGCATGTAGTTCACTTGATGATGTAAAACTCTTTTGATACTGGCTTATCGCCATATAGTGTCCACTTGATTGATGAAGAAGAATATGCTGATTAAAGACGAGCCTGCATTTTGATATTTAAACATATCTGTCTCTGTTTCCCATGGATCCTAAGCCTGCCAATATGAATCCCAATGAAATCAGAATATTTTCTGAACTTTCAAACTCTCAGTTGCAGAAAAAGAGAATATATTTGTTGTGCAGATAAACCATATTTCCAGAAAGAAAGAGAACAAAGTATGTAGTCAGTCTGAGTGCAGACCAGAAAGTGGCTGCTGCTAGAACAGACTGCATATTCATGGAGAGAGCTGGCATAGGCCACAGGGTAGTGATTATCTTTGGCTTGTCTGTTCATGGTGGTGAACCTCAGTATGTATGCAGTGGAATCAGAACAACCTAGGCTGGCTTAAAACATTAGTACCCTCGAGGATATATTTATACAAGACTCAGTACTAATTTGTCCTAGAAAATAGTGCACATGTTTCTATTCATAAGAACATGGAAGTCTTTTTCTGCTACTAGATTCATTTTAGCCAATGTGGAGTATTCTCTGATGGGCTGAGGAAGACCTTCATTGGTTTCTGGAAACATAGAACTCTTTGCAGCACATCAGTTTCTGTGTAGACTGTGTGAAGACATAACCCTTTTCTTGTGATGACCTGCTTGGGATGTGTACTTAAAGTCATTCTCTTTTCAGTAATTTTAGATATTTCTATGGTAAATTTGAAATATATTAGCAGTTTCCAAGACAACTAAAAGGAGAAATAATCTGTTGGCCTATTGGAGTTACTGATGATTAAATCAGATCATGGTTAAATATAAATCTTATTAGGAATAACACAACCTAATCCACCAGTGAATAAAAAAGATCAGGTTGAGTTGATCTCATAAATGCAAGAACATTTTTGCGTTAGAAGTTCCATCATGTAATGTATCACCTAAAACATTGAAAAAATAAAAAAAAATTCATCTTAATAGATGCAAAAACTGAATTTGACAAACTCAAAACCCATTTAGAATAAAAGTTTAAAATTTTTTTATTTATTCATTTATTTATTTGGATGTACCGTCTTAGTTGCTGCACGTGGGATCTTAGTTCCCTAACCAAGTACTGATGCTGTAGCTGAAACTCCAATACTTTGGCCACCTGATGCAAAGAACTGACTCATCTGAAAAGACCCTGATGCTAGGAAAGATTGAAGGTGGGAGGAGAAGGGGATGACAGAGGATGAGATGGTTGGATGGCATCACTCATCAATGTACATGAGTTTGAGTAAACTCTGGGAGTTGGCAATGGATGAGGAAGCCTGACGTGCTGCAGCCCATGGGGTCGCAAAGACTTGGACACGACTGAGCAACTGAACTGAACTGAACTGAACTGAACCAGGAATCGAACTTGGGACCCCTACATTGGGAGCATGAAGTCTTAGCCACTGGCTACTAGCAAAGTCCCAGGATGAAAGTTTTTAGCAAACTAGGAAAGGTAGTATCTGTATTAGATTCCTATGCTTGCTGTAATGAATTACCACGATCTTGATGGTGTGAACTACAGAAATTTATTTTCTCACAATCTAGAGGTGAGAAATACGAAGCTACTCTCACTGGGCTGAAACCAAGGTGTCAGTAGGATGACTCTAATGGGACAATCCATTCTGGCTTCTGGTGGCTGTTGGTGTTCCTTGGCTTGTGGGTATACGATTCCAACATCTCCCTCTGTGCTCACATTGCCTTCTCTTCTGTGATCAAACATCCTATTGCCTTCCTCTTAGAAATACTCATGAGGCTGCATTTAGCGACCTCCTGGATAATCTCCCTATCTTAAGATGCTTAAGTTAATCAAATCTGCAAAATATTTATTTTTAATTAATTAATTAACACTGTATAAGGTGCCATTCACTGGTTCCAGTGTTAGGACTAGATATGTTTTAGCAGAGCAGTATTTAGCCTACCATACTATGAGACTTTCTTGACCTAATAAAAACCTACATGTGTAAAGTAGATAGATAATGATAAATTGCTGTATAACACAGGGAGCTCAGCCTGGTACTGTGTGACAACTAGAATGGTGGGATGGAGGATTGGAAGGGAGGCCCAAGAGGGAGGGAATATAGGTAAACTTATGGCTGATTGACTTGTTGTACAGCAGAAACCAATACAACATTCCTCCAATTCAAAGGAAAAACCTACTAATAAGCATTATTCTGGTCTTAAAACTTAAGACCAGACTTAATGCATAAAACTTAATATGCATTCTCTTTAAAATCAGGGTTATAGTGATGCAAACATATATAAAATGAAAAGGAGGAAAATCCAATTAATAAATGTATAAGAAATAATGGAATAAAAAATTATTATCTGATGAATAGTACAATAATACTTGTTTCAGGAAAGAATCCTCAGTGGATACTAACATCAGTTAGTGAAAGTATGATGAAAATCAATATTTACCTGATCTCAAAGTATCCCCTTTTAAAATGTCCATGATGAAGGGGAAAATAGAAACTTTATAGTGGAGAATCCTGGCACATGAATGTATATGTGCTGTTTGTCATGTCCAGCTCTTTGCAACCCCATGGACTGTAGCCCAGCAGGCTTCTCTGTCCATGGGATTTTTCAGGCAAGACTATTGCAGTGGGTTGCCACTTCATACTCCAGGTGATCTTCTTGACCCAGGGATCAAACCCAAGTCTTCCACATTGGCAGGCAGATTCTTTGCTACTGAGCCACCTGGGAATTCCTAGTGATGGGACAAATCTACATCATGTGTCTCCTGATGAGTTATACTGAGGACACCACAATGCTAATGTGTGTTGCCAAAAGTGGATGGCAGGGGACTTCCCTGGCGGTCCAGGGGTTAAGAATCCACCTGTCAATGCAGGAGACACGGGTTCAATTCCTGGTCAGGGAAGATTCCACATGCCGTGGAGAAACCAAGCCTATGTACCACAATTACTGAGGCTGCGTGATAAACCCTGGTGGCTACAGCTACGAAGCCCCCCGGCCACAACTACTGAAGCCCTTGTGCCTAAAGCATATGCTCCACAACAAGAGAAGCCACCCCGATGGGAAGCCTGAGCACCGTGATTAGAGAGTAGCTTCCTCTCACCGCAGCTAGAGAAAGGCTGCTCACAGCAACAAAGACCCCCCACAGCCATACACAGATAAATAAAAATTTAAAAAAAGAATGCACAGCATGGATCTGATCATGAGATAACAGCAGACAAACTCAAATCAGGGGACAAATTTAGCCACAAAATAACTGGCTAGTGCTTGTCAAAAGGTTATGAAAGAAACATATACACGCATACACACACAAAAAGACTGAGGGATTAAGGAGAGTTTACAACTATACATATATAACATGTGCTTTTTATTGCATCCAGGACCAGAAAAAGTATATTAAGGAACAACTGAAAATTTTTGAAATAAAATTTCTAGCAAGAAAATAGTATTATATCAATGTTAATTTTCTAGTTTTGATGATTATATGATGGTTATTTAAAATGTTAATATTTTGAAGGCTACATAATCTGCAGGACTTTTTTATACTATTTCTTTAACAACTTTATTGAAAATATATTTCACATACTACAGAATTCAAATTTGTAGTTTTTTAAATATTCATAAATTTTTGCAGCCACAATCACTATTTAATTTTAGAACATTTTTGTCACATTCCCCCCAAATTCCTTATGCTTTAGGAGTAATTCTCATTTATACATTGATTGTAAGTAAGTTGTATCCTGATTTTCGAAGTAATAAAATGCAATGGGGAATGGATAGCTAGGTGGCTAGATAGATAGATTAAGGCATCTCTAAAGTCTCGGAAATATAGCCCATGTCCTATAAAAGCTATTGGCTTTAACTCCCTTGCTCTTTGTAGAAGTCCCCTGGTCCTTTAGTACTTTCTGATAAAGAGGTTACACATTTTTCTTATGAAGATTCTTGCTAAAGATTCTGAATATGTTTTCAACCTCCTTTTTTCTGTTTGGCTACAGTTCTTGCCTGTGTAAAAATATACTCTTTACAAAGACTAAAGAGTACACGAGAGAGAGAGGGAGAATGTGATTGTGTATGAGTGTGTGTGGTACATTTCCTGTATGAAACTACTATTTCAAAAAAACTGGAGCTACAGCTATATATATATACAGGCCATCTGTATCCAAAGCAAAACGTTGCCCTTGGATTAAGGTTGCCGTTGTTGCTAAATTGTCTGCAAGGCCACTGCAGTTTTAAGAAGGACCATCTCTAAAGGCCAATACCTCCATATGCTTTTGCTTTTAAAGGTTAAATTGCCCTTGGGTAGGGCTTAGTTTGCTGTGTTTAAAAGTTCATCTAGTCAGGAAATTGTAAATATAAAGTTACATTTCCCTGTCACTTATCATTCTGCAGCTCATTAAGTTTCAACTAATTGCATCTTCAGAATTCAGAATCTTAGAGTTTCTCAGCTTTACCACCAGACTGAAATCTTAACACCCAGGTCGTTAGAGTTTTATTTACTTATCCGAGGCTATCAAAAGATCTTCGTTTAGAAACAGGCAATTCCTGGTTAATGGATGTGACTCAGGACTTTGAAAGGTAAATATTTCTAGTAATCTAACTCGTTTTAGCAGTCATTCTAATTGCTTGTGGCATTTTCCTTAATAATATTTTCTGATGGCAAAATGTCTATGGTAATATTGCCAGGAAACTAGATTTGATAAATGTCCAGCATACCAATAAAAATTTAACACTTAAATGGGCCTGATTCTTCAGCAGCTAAATTGGACTCTGAGCTTTTGTCAAACTATGATGACCATAATCTGACGTGATCACTTTTCTTCCAAACCCTTTGAAGACCTTAAGGAGAATGCCAGTACCATTCTGTGACAGACTTCTGTGAGGAGGGAATAATTCTTAAGAGAAGCATAACAGAGGACAGGGAAGCTAATCCTGAGACATTTGCTTTATGTAATCATACTATCGATAAGGAATGATCACTTGGCAGGCAAATAAAAAGTGTGCATTTGAAAATCAGTTTTACTGCCGAGTTCCTCGCAAATTCTTTTCACCTATTTTAGTTATAATTCAAATCAAGAGTAGCATTAACTTTTTTTATTTAATGAGGCATGCTTCTTCTAGGCCTCTTTTTTAAACATTTCGGTGAATAAAGGGGAAAAGAATACCCATAAATTATTTTTTCTTTCATAAATTATTTGACAGACTTTGATTTCATCCCAAATTGCCATGCAAGTACCAAACACCTTTTCTTGTTTGTCCTTTAAATTAAAGTTAGGATGAAATATGCAAATGACAACCAGCATATATTTTTATTTACTCTTACTTATTTTTTAAAGACATTTGATAATTCTACTGTGTGAATTGGCATACTGTAAATTGATTTGCGTGGTGAGCATGTCATCATTTTGTTGTTGTTGTTCATTCACTCAGTCGTGTCTGACTCTTTGTACCCCATGGACTGTAGCATGCCAAGTTTCCCTGTCCTTCACCATCTCCCAGAGTTTGCTCAAACTCATGTCCATTGAGTCAGTGATGCCATCCAACCATCTCATCCTCTGTCGCCCCCTTCTCCTCCTGCCCTCAATCTTTCCCAGCATCAGGGTATTTTCCAACAAATCAGCTCTTTGCATCAGGTGGCCAGAATATTGGAGCTTTAGCATCAGTCCCTCCGATGAATATTCCTGGATGATTTCTTTTAGGATTGACTGGTTTGATCTCTCTGCAGTCCAAGGGACTCTCAAGAGTCTTCTCCAGCACCATAATTCAAAGGCATCAGTTCTTCAGTGCTCAGCCTTCTTTATGGTCCAGCTTCTTTATGGTCACATACATACTTGACTACTGGAAAAACCATCACTTTGACTATATGGATCTTTGTCGGCAAAGCGATGTCTCTGCTTTTTAATACACTCATAATTTTGCCAAGGCTTTATTTTGTTGCATTCAAAGGTACCTCATGCTGAAAACATTAGAAGGTACATTTGTGATTTATGGCAACATAAAAGTGGAATTTAATCTTGAGCCACCTAAATACAGCAGAGTGAGGGTGGTAAGAGAAGAAAGATATTAAATGCTGATACCAGTGGTTATGTAGATTCCAACGACCTAAAAATCAGCAAGCTTAGAAATGCACATTTAAATCCAGTTGCTGTGAAATCCAGTTGTTACGAAACACAAGCAATTACATCAGTTGACTTTACTTTGAAAAGATGAATATGGAGGGAGTGGGAGGAGTATTGCTTTCTGGATTCAGTGAGGACTTCTTCTTGTGCAACAGATGTCACCATGCTGCAGTAGCTTCTCACTCTTTACTCCTTGTGTCTTAATAAAACAGAAGATGCTTAGTGATGACAACACATTCTGACCGATTGGACCACTGGATACCAGTGGTCTTCAAAGCAGTGTGTGCCCACCACCATACCCTGGGTCATGGGAGGGAAAAGTGTACATTAATATTTTTTTAAAGGAGATTTAAAAGTAAGCATTATTTATGTTTAATAGATGGGTTGGCACTAGGGCACTTATTCATCTCTGTGATAGTCACGTTAGATGTGATAGAGCCAGAGTGCAAAGCCAGGATTTGGATTTGGGTTTTGGTTTTTCTAATCATAGTCATCATCATTTAAGTCCATTTGCCACAAAATCCGACTCCAGGTGCAGTACTCTGACTGCTGTTTTCTCTCCTTCCCTGTAAATGTCAGAGTAACCTAATCCAGTGGCTGTTGGCCTTGGCCTTTTAGTCCAGTAGGGAAAGCAGCATTTGCATACTTCCCACCACCAGAGGAAGCTGCAATCGCAACCTCTAGGGCTTTTCCCACTGGCTTTTCATCACCGAATTTGCCTGGCCTGCGTTGTAGAAGTGATCTAACCATGCCCTCGTCATGGGGCAGCCTATGCCATCTCCTTGCTTATTATGAGTGTGAGCAGCTTCTAATGTTGTCACCAAGTAAACAGTGCTTCAGCACAGCATTCCTGTGCGAACGACATGAATGAATGAAAGCCAGAAGGACCTTCAAGATTTCAAAAGAATCGCTCTGTGCAGGAGCCCGTGACTGCCTTTGTCTTGATTTTCCTCACCTTGTGCTCTGTTCACTCTGCATATTCACATCTGTTTCTTCAGCATCTCAGCAGTCCACACTGAGTGACAATGATAATGTCAGGGAACAGGGAGCTGGCAGGGGGACTGATGGCAAGAGGTTTTCCTGCAGCTCTTGTCTATTTCTGCTGGAACTAAAAGTGCTTCCGCCTGCCAATGCCGGAGACAGATTCAATCCCTGGGTCAGGAAGATACCCTGGAAGAGGAAATGGCAACCCACTCCAATGTTCTTGCCTGGAAAATTCCATGGACAGAGGAGCCTTGTGGGCTACAGTCCATGGGGTCACGCAGAATCAGACACGACTAAGCACAACACAACCAATAACAATAGGTGAGAGGTGATGTCAGAGGTGAGGGGATGAGAAAGGGGTATCAGAACAGACCCCAAAACAAGCTGAGCAAAGGACCCCCTAGAGTGGGCCCCCAGGACTCTTAAAATGAGACAAAAATATTCTGGACATTATTAAAGCTCATTTTAAGTGTGATGTTCTGGGTAGTTAAACATTTTTCTCAGATCCCTGGATTGGAGTGATGGCTTAGTGGATTATTTTCAAGTTGGCTTTACTTATTGTTCCATTCTAAAACCAACTAAATTATTTAGAGTGAAGCTGCAAGTTAATTTCATTTCAAGTTAAGTTACATGAAATTAAAAGATACTTGCTCCTTGGAAGGCAAGCTGTGACAACCTAGAAAACATGTTAAAAAGCAGAGACGTCACTTTGCCAACAAAAGTCCATATAGTCAAAACTACTTGTTTTTCCAGTAGTAATGTATGGATGTGAGAATTGGACCATAAAGAAGGCTGAGCACCAGAGAACTGAGACTTTTGAATTGTGGTGCTGGAGAAGACTGCTGAGAATCCCTTGGACTGCAAGGAGATCAAACCTGTCAATCCTAAAGGAAATCAATCCTGACTATTCATCCAAGGAACTGATGCTGAAGTTAAAACTCCAATACTTTGGCCACCTAATGCGAAGAGCTAACTCTCTAAAAAAGACCCTGATGCTGGGCAAGATTGAATGCAGGAGGAGAAGGGGGTGACAGAGGATGAGATGGTTGGATAGCATCACTGACTCAATGAACATGAGTTTGAGCAAACTTCGGGAGATAGTGAAGGACTGGGAAGCCTGAAGGGCTGCAGTCCATGCGGTCACAAAGTCTGACACGACTTAGCAACTAAACACCACCACCAAAAGTTGCAAGAAAGCAGAAATAACTTTCTTTGACAGAAAGACATTTTATTTGTGTTATCGCTGGACACTCACTCAAGCTCCCTGCCCCACTTTCATTATTCTTCACTCATCTTGGCAAAACCAGTTGGTAGGAGAATGGCAGGAACATTCTAAGAGTGTTTATTCCAAGTTCGTTTTTTCTCCCTCTTTCTTTCTTTGTCTTCCTTAAACTTGGAAGCCAAATTTGTCTCATTTGAAGAACGACTTGGTTGCAGAAATGACTACTGTTTCATTCAATGGTTGCATTATTTTCCTGTCAAGTCTCCTCTAGGCAGGCTCTGGGGACTCTGGCTTCCAGAGTATTACAGCACTATATCTCTGCGAAGTCACCAGGAACTAAGAGGCCCAAAAGTGCAAACAATGGGCGACTGGGGCCCAGGCGTTGTCCCTGGAAGGATAACAAGTTGGCCTCCAGTGGGGAACATTGCTAAACATTATACTCCATAGCTGAGATTGTTTTTCTTTTGCAGCTGAGCTTTTGAGAAACCCTTGGGAATTGCCCTGGGTTGAGTTGGATATTAGTGAAATTAATTCTCAGCTATTCAGGAGAAAGTTACTGTAGGTGGGTCATGCTAATTGCTCCAGGCACAAAGAACTCCCTGGTATGTTGGGGTTTGTAATAGAAGAATGATAAGTAAAGCAGTCAGAAGAGGAAGTGTGGAGGGCTGCTTTGTAGGAGTTTCATTGATTTAGCATCTGTAAAGAAAGTTTATTTTTTAAAAAATTCTTTTTTTTTTTTTTATTAGTGAACAGGAGAACATTCAAAACTAAGACAGATAGCAGCCAACTGGGAATGCTGTGCAGTTTGGAATAGCTTAGGCTGCTGTTCAATCATTTCCCCAAACAGGAAACCACAAAATGTTAGAGATTAAGGTCACTGGATCATTGGGAAAAGAGCATAACTTTGTCTGCAAAGTATTATGGTGGATTGTAAATGGGCCAAAATATAAGCATAAATCTTTCGTCTAAAAATGCAACAACAAAAATTCAGCCTTCTCACAAAAGCTCAGTTTGCTTTCCTGTTGTACCAAGAGACTGAAGCCTCCTCCTGTGGCATTTCTGTAATTTTCCTAATAAGTAGAGGGGTAACTGGGGAAATAAAGAGAAATGCTTTGTATGGTCTGTCATCAATACGTGTGTTTCGGTTTGGATTTTTAAAAACGGTTAAAGTTTAGATCAGAAAGTGGCCCTTGTGTGATTTATTTTCAATCTTAAGCTTTAATATGGGTGACAGTGAAAATATAACAAGATGCACATTTATATACATTTCTGCCCCAAACTCCTTCTTTCAAGTGTTCGGTTATATGCATGCTAAGTTGCTTCAGTCGTGTCCGACTCTGTGCGACCCCATGGACTGTAGCCCACCAAGCTCCTCTGTCCAAGGGATTCTCCAGGCAAGAGTCCTGGAGTGGGTTGCCATTGCCTCCTCCAAGTTTGGTTGTATAGGAACCATTAAAAGCACAGGTATCTTTTTTCTCCTTTGAGTGTCATGTGCCCCTCCCGCCAACTTAACTTAAAGTCAAAATCTGAGTTTAGAGGCTGTGAGTTCTTCTTAGATGAGCCAGCAAGTAAACCGGTCTGTAGATATCTATAGTTGACACAGTTGGTTGTTTTATGTCTGCCTGGAAAATATTTGTCCTTCAGAAGCATTTACTATGTAAAATAAGGATTAATCATCATCTGATTGTGTTCACTGGATTTTTCCTAGAGGAAGGTTTTCTTGCTAAGAGAAGTTAAGTTATGAAGAAACTACTGACCTATGTGCATGCAGAACCTGAAAAGTTTATGCTTTGGAATATTAAAATGAGTAGATTTCGGAAAGATTAGAATGAAACTGACTTTTTTAACCCCCCTTTTAAAGGAAAACTTAGAGAATGAAATGGGGAAGGAAATGGCAGCCCACTCCAGTATTCTTGCCTGGAAAATCCCAGGGATGGCGGAGCCTAGTAGGCTACTGTCTGTCCATGGGGTCGCAAAGAGTCGGACACGACTGAGCGACTTCAATTTCATTTATTAATTTCAGAGAATGAAAGAGTAAACCTGCTTTTCTTCCTCTGATTATTCACTCTTTTGAAAAGTTTTTTAAAATCTAGGGCTATTAGGAGGACAGGAGGCACATCTTTCCATGTTTATTCTCTTGGTGCCCAATCCTTTGGCTCTCCATGAAAATTTGAAAGTGAAAGTGAAAGTCAGGCGCTCAGTCGTGTCTGATTCTTTGTGATCCTTTGGACTACACAGTCCATGGAATTCCAGGCAAGAATACTGGAGTGGGTAGCCGTTCCCTTCTCCAGGGGATCTTCTCAACCCAGGGACTGAAACCAGGTCTCTCACACTGCAGGCAGATTCTTTACCAGGTGAGCCACTAAGCTAAATAGAAATTTCATGGGAGCAGATTAAGTAAATACTTGCCATGTATAAGTGAGCACACACTCCTTTCTCTAACTCAGACCAAAGGCCACTTCCCTTCCATTTCAGATAAAAGTGAAACTTAGCTGCCTATGGATCCAGGAAGGAAATAAAATAAATGAGTAGTGTTGGACTGTGACATACTGATCTTTCTTTTCTATCTATGACAGAGACATGGATACAGAGGAATATTTTTTTCTAAGAGCAACAGTAGCATAAGCATTGAATAAATGACAGCTGCCCCTGCGCCTCTGTTGGGGGTGGAGGAAGACACTCAGGAAGGGGGAGGACTGTGTCTTAGGGGGACAACTACTGCCCAGCCTTTGCCCCTAGTAGCCAGGTGGAAATATGGGCCAGTGTGGTCCGATCTCCCAGTATTTAAATGCCAGCATCTAATTACAAAAACAACAACACCCTGTGGACTACATGGATATGTCGGCAAGCTAAATGTAGGCCCCTGGCAGCCAATTTAAAACTTTTGCACTCCATGATGGAAGTTTATTTTTCAGATTATTCTTGGTATAAAGTAACAAAAACATGAATGAAGCCTTGTTTTTCAGGTTACAGGATATTTTTACAACTTGTATCCCATTTGGTCCTCCCAAGAACTAGGATATTCCATTTCACAGAAGATAAAAACTAAGGCTCAGAATGGATAGATGACATCTCCAGGGTCACTCGGCAGCCCAGGCTTTGGGAAGCTGAGCCAGGTCTGGAGCTCAAGGCTCTTTTTTGCAGGTGTCATAATAATGTTTATAAGCCCCTGATGTTTGTTTCATCAAATTGATGATTTTGTGCAGTTATGTTAGAACTCCCATATCTTAAGAGTTATTCTAACTCTTACTTACATCCCAAATCACAATTATAATTCACAGGCAACATCTCACTTGGAAATAATGAAGCTATTTGAATAGCTATGTTGAATTATTCTAATGTGATGATAATAATAATAGCCAGCATTAACTGAACACTTACTATCTGCCTGGTATATGGAGAGCTTTACATGCATTATGTTATGTAATTCTCCCAATGACCTTCCCTCATAGATGTTTCTCTTCTATCCATTTTACAAATGAGGAAACTGAGCTCTAGAGAGGCTAAGTAACTTAATATCAAGATAAACTTGCTAGTAAGTGGCAGAGGTCAGTCCATACCCAGCCACAGTGCCTGTGCTCTTAATTCTAAACATGTATCCTTCATTCCAAAGAGTCACGCTTACATGTAAGTGTGCTCCTTGCATGTGTAATTACAAATAAAGAACAAAATACCTGTTCTGTGTCCTCTGAGCAGGGGGGTGGTGGTAGTGACTAAGGCAGTGTGGAAGAGGGGTTAGGAGCACACAGTTTGGATTCAGGCAGATCTGAACTTGATCCATGTCACCAGTTGGCTCACCTCCCTACACCTCTGTCCCTTTGTTCCTAAAATGGATAAATAAGACCTGCCTTTGAGGGGTATTGTGAAATCACGGATGTAAAATGCTTAGCACAGTTCCTGCAGCATGGTAAGAAGAATAAGAGCATTCTACTATTAATAGTATTCCAAAATGTCCCATTAAAAGCTATACTCTAACCATACTTTTCTAGCATTTCAAGTATGGGGAAATTCCTTGGGATCTTGAATCCCAAGCTAGAAAATTAAGGATTCCTTTCAAAGGGTAATTTATAGACTTATGGCTCTGACTATCAAGAAAAGACTGCTGAGACACCGTGCCCAGTGTGTGTAAAATTAGTCTTGAAAGGCATGTTATTTCATCCATTTGAGTTCATAGAGTTTGGATTTACTCTGCCTGGGTTCCCTCCTACTGTCGGCCTTTGTCAGAAAGAGTGAAATTGGCAACCAAGTATTTGATACAGAAAGACCATCTGAATACTCTGAAGGTTTGTTTTAGAAGAAGTGTTTTTTTTGAGTCAGTCTTCCAAGTCATTATCACATTATCAACCTAGTTGCAAAGGAGGAGGACTCTATTTACCTAACTCCCTCAATTTGTGTGCTGTGCTTAGAACCCTGTTCACATTTTCTCATTAATTCTCACTGCAGTAAGATGTAGGGCTTACGTCTACATGTCCAGAAAAGGGAACCACAACTCGTGGAGGGTGAGCCACGTGTCCAGGGACTCCCAGTCACATCATGCTGTGGCATGTGAGGCACGGGTCCAATGATGTGTGAGTTTGGATTTCATGCTTTTAGCAACAGCAGCGACTCTGGTTACTTGAACCACCAAAGGAACTGATCAGAAGACAGGATATGTCACAGAATTCATGGACAAACCAAAGAACTGGCATGAGGAAAGATAGGGGCCGGGGAAAATTCTGGGAATCAAGGTAGCAAAATTAATGGACAGGCTCATCAGGGACCCTTGTGTCACTACTCACAATCCAAAGTCTAGGGAAAGAGCATTTGAGGGTCCTAGCTCAGGTCACATGCTCATCCCTTGCCTGGAGGAGGAAGGACACTGATGGACAGCCTTCACGAGCTTCCCTTGAGGGAATGGCAGTACAGTTGCCAGGAGACAGGCGAGTGGACCCATGCAAGCCAGAATGGCAGACAGTCACTATAAGTCCCACAGAATCCTTTAAAGAGTGCACCTGACTCTGCCTTGTAAGTGCTGATACGTCTTATGGGGTATTGGCACTATGCAAGAGCTTGGGTGGACCAGTGGCTAGGAGGGCTCCATTCTCCACAAGCTGAGGCTCTTCCATAGCTGCTTAGTCATGGCCACTCCCTGCAACAGAAGTGAAGTGTCTGTCAGCAGCTGAGTAATGGTCTTGCACACATCCTAGTTCATAGAGCCAAAGTTACAGAGAGATGCTGGACAAACAAACTGAGATTGTTTCTAAACTGGACATGTGAACAATGTTTCCTTCCCCACTGACTGTTTCCTACAGCTTGAGTGGTAATTATAGAGCTTCTGTATAGAGTAATTATGGGCTTCCCTGGTGGCTCAGAAAGTAAAGAATCTGCCTGCAATGTGGGAGACCTCGGTTCGATCCCTGGGTTGGGAAGAGCCCCTCGAGGAGGGCATGACAACCTACTCTAGTATTCTTGCCTGGAGAATCCCATGGACGAAGGAGCCTGGTGGGCTACAGTCCATGGGGTTGCAAAGAGTCGGACATGACTGAGTGACTAAGAATACACACACAATTATAGAGCAGCAACAGTGGGATCCGTTTTTCATTGGTTTTTTTAATAAAAAGTGTTTTATCATGTCTTTGCATCACCATCAATTTCAACAAACTAACCAGTAAGACATGTAGTAAAAGAGAAGAAAATTGTGTGAAAGGAATGGCTCTGCCCTTTCACTGGGGCCTCACAGCTGACCAGAAAGGAAAGTGAGGACACTGGCTATTCAGGAGTGCTGCCTGCTGTGTCCCTGGAAACCTACTCCACCAGCGCTTTCCCTGCCCCTTGTTTTGTTAAGAGTCACTCCTGACAAGGGAAGTGTAGCTAAAAGCTGCATTCATTTCGGTCTCCTCCTCTCAATCTTTAGACCCTGTTGCTTAAAATACCAGTAAGCCTCAGGGGAAGGTTTGCCCCAGACTGTCCCAGTTTTAGCCTGCAAACCCTGCATCCTGGGAAACTCCTCCATCCTGGGCAAACTGGGACAGCAGATCGCCCACCAGGAAGAAGTGGGCGTGTGTGCACATCCTTCATCAGTGGCCAACCCGCTGGGGCTTAAGCCTTGTCCTAGCACTTCTCTGACTCTCAGGATGTGGGTGGCCAACACGTGCCCTCTGACTTCAGGACCACCCACCCCTGTGCTACACCCACCTGGCTTCTTAGCTCACTGTCACCGGATCTGGGGATATCTCTCCCACTCACCCAGCCCTGGAGGCACCCAACGGGATATTCCTGTGGGGGCTGAAGAGAGTAAATATGACATTTAAATTAAAATAGCAGCTCTGAAATTCTTATATTTAAGGCAGCCTTAAATGTCAGCTCTGAAATCACTTCGCTTGATCGTTACTAGTCTGATTTCTTTTTGTTGTTATTGTTATATTTGGCTTATGTGCCCTGTAGAAGTTAAAAATGTTTTCCTTGCTTTTTTTGCAAAGGAAGAATTTCTATTTGCCCCGCAAAGTAGGCTTCTGCACATCACATGCACAAAATTATGCAGTCCGGCCCTTTACTGACTTACTCTGGAGAGTCTGTACTCTTGTTTAAGATGAGTCTGGAGAAACAAGAGAAATGGCTCAGGGATGGGCTTTATTTCCATTCAGTTCAGAAAATGTATACGTATCACTCTGTTTTTGCTGTAGCCAGTGGATTTTGCTATCATCCCCCAAAACTGAAGATTCAAATCTATTTCAGTAAATACCCTGATAAAGTAAGGTAGCAAGTGACACTCAGAAAGGTGCAGGCTTCACAAAGTGGTGACAAAGAGGGAAAATGGTTAGGTACATTTGTGTGGGTGCTAATCAGCATCTTTTCATTGATTTCTAGCAGAAGAATTACTTTATAAAGATTGTATTCATTAATCAGCTATAATCAGCCCTTCCTAGAATGGTGAAGTATTTAAGCCTTGTTTGCTGGTACAGATCATGTGTAATTGTTTCCATATTGTTGGTAAAACAGCTGTAGGAGTTTTGCCTGGGCCATAAGTACTCAAGGTCTTCGAGGCAATTTCTTTGTATAAACAAGGCAAATTTTTATTGCTATAGTTGAATTTTTTAAAGAGGCTTTAAATCCATGAGGATTTTTTTTTTTTTTTGAGAGGAGGGGTTCTTCATAGGAGAGTGGAGGTGGTGATGGTGACTGAATAACATGAAAGACCCTGTGTTCTTATAGGGGAGGCCCAGGGCCCTTTCATCTCAGGCTGAATCCTGGCCCACTGCTGCTTGAGGATTTGGAGTGTGTAAAAGTCCTGGGCTTTTTTAATTATGTGTAAGCCTTTTAAGACGCCTGTACCAGGAGAGCACAGATGGAAACATATGCAATGTAACATTTTATGTCCAATTTGAGGATTCGACCAGAGGTCTTCACTTGAGTTAAACCAGAGCTTCCACACAGATGAAAGGTGGCATGGAGTTGAAGACAATCTCTTTGTTGGTGGTGGAGTGGCAATACCTCATGAGAATCAAGGATTGCAAAAAAATAGCCTAAGAAGAATAGAAAACAAAAGGGGAAATTATTCACATCTCCACCAGTGAAATTAATCTACTCTATTCCTTTTTTAAAAGCTTCATTCCATATTTGTAAATAAATATATCAATTGTATATATATAATAATTGTGACATATGTTTGGCCTTCATCTTTCTTTTTTCATTTAACCTTTAAATTATTTATGTATGTATTTTAGTATTTATTTTCCTGTGCTGGGTCTTTATTGCTGCTTGGGCTTTTCTCTAGTTGCAGAAAGCAGGGGCTCCTTCTAGTTGCCGTGCTCAGATTTCTCTCTGTGATGGCTTCTCTTGTTTCGGAACAAGGGCTCTGGGGCCTGATGGCTTCAGTAGCTGTGGCGCGTGGGCTCGGTAGTTGTGGCTTCTGGGCTCTAGAACTCAGGCTCAATAGTTGTAGCCAATGGGCTCAGTTGCTCCACAGCATGCGGGATCTTCCTGGGTCAGGGATTGAACCCATGTCTCCTGCACTGGCGGGTGAATTCTTTACCACTGAGCCACCAGGGAAGCCCAGCATTCAGGTTTCATACTTAATATTATATGATAAGTATTTTCCACACTGCTTCATGGTTCAGTCAGACAGTTGAAGTGGCTTCGCAATGTCCCATAGAATATCTGTACCATGGTTATTTAACTACTCACTAATATGGAACTTTTAGACTGTGTTCAAATTTGTCTTTATAAAAATTCAATGAATATAGTTTTTTTTTTTTAATTTCTTTGGGTTTAGTTTCATAGAACTTATTCCACAAACTGGGACTAACTGGGACAAAGAGTCTCAACATTTTAAAGTCTTTGTATTAAACAGTGACCATTGCTTTCCTGGAGAGTAGTACCATTGTACACTGTCCCCAGTAGCTTCACAACTTCAGCAGCACTGGGTACTATCTGAATTCTTGTTCAAGCAACTAAAATGTTGTTTGGGAAGAAAAGAGTTGCCTCAGAGTTTCTCCTACAGTACCCATCAACTTGGCTTAAAAATGTATTCTAGGCATTTTGAAGGACATTCCTCATTGTTGACAAATTGCTATCATATTTAAGAATGGAGGCCTTTGGAAGGACATGGCAGACATTGCTGCCCCCAACAAATAAGAGACTTGAGGCACCTGCGTCTATCTGTCTGCCTCAGAAAATTATAGTTGCCACTGAAATGTAGGAGGGGAAAGTAATATGGATTAGCATCAGCTGATGGAATTCCCAGCTTGCCAGCTGCTGCAGGGCCTGAAAGTGAAAATAGTGAAATGCAGGCTTTATGAAAGTCCTAGAATATGGTATTCCTTAGTTCCACTGAAATATAACCACAGTCTTCTTCCTTTACATAGCCATAAGTAAAATCTATAGTGCCAGGTAATACAGCACAAATGCTTTTGCATTTGTAGAGGTATACATAGAGGTGGACATGAAGATTCCTATGAAGAATCAAACTTTTGGAAGAATGCAGTGGTTGAGACAAGGTTGAGTTTATTTCAGGTTGTTGGTATTTGTAACCAACTGGAAGAAAATGATCCTACTGAGTTCCTGGGCTGGCCTCTCTGAGCAGTACATCAGAGAAGCTTACATCCCCTTTTGTGTCTCATCCCCTCTCTCATTACCTAGACACACGACTGGCTTCCCCTGCTGAATCCTGCATTTGCCCACGGCTCAATTTCGTTTCAGGTTCTAATCTACAACGGCCAACTGGACGTCATTGTGGCAGCTTCCCTAACAGAGCGCTCCTTGATGGCCATGGACTGGAAAGGATCCCAGAAATACAAGAAGGCAGAAAAAAAAGTTTGGAAGATTCTTAAATCTGATCTTGAAGTGGCTGGTTATGTACGGCAAGTAGATAATTTCTGTCAGGTATGAAAATGCTTCTGGGCATGCAGACTGTGGAAATGGGATGGTGGGATTGAAACTGAAGCCCGAGAGACTTCCCTGGTGATCCACTGGTTAAGACTCCGTGCTTCCGCTGCAGGGGGCTCAGGTTTGATCCTTGTTTGGGGAACTAAGATCCTACACGCAGCTTGGCATGGCCAAAAAATCAAGCCATAAAACAGAGGGTATATATGAGAGGAATTAGACTTACAGGAAAAAAATAAAAGAAGAAACTAAAGCCCAAAAACCCATTAAGGCATGGTCAACCTTAAGCAAAGACATACAACAGCCAAAATACATGTCCCTCCTTTCCACCGAGAAGGATGGGCTCAGTTCATATTAACATACAAATACTCCATGTTAAGACAAAAGTTGACAGACACAAGTGTAGGTATTGTTTAAGAGATAAGATGACAATGAAAAATATAAAGTCTGTGTGCTTAGCTGCTCAGTCATGTCTGACTCTTTGCAACCCCATGGACTGTTAGCCCCCCCAGTCTCCTTTGTCATGGGGATTCTCCAGGCAAGAATACTGGAGTAGGTTGTCATGCCCTCTTCAAAGGGATCTTCCTGACCCAGGGATCGAACCCAGGTCTCCCACATTGCAAGAGGATTCTGGTGGGCTACAGTCCGTTGGGTCACAAAGAGTTGGGCACGACTGAGTGACTAACACACATATTTTCATAAATAGTTAACTCTAAAGTCAGATTCCAAAATATTGGACAAGTGGATGCTCTTTGGTTGCAGAAAATAATCTGGACTTAATTTTTCTTGTCTGTTTGTCCCTAAAATTTTTTAAGTTTTTTGAATCAAATTCAAAAATTTTTTTAAAAGAAAAAAATCAACAATTTCAAAACCTGAAATTGCATTTTAACTGATGCCTTTGTACACAGGTAAAATTTTGTACATAATTTTAACGGTGAAATGTGAGATTGATTCTGCTTTGGTACTTTAAAAAATCTTATTGAGTTATAATATAGAAAAGTTAAGGAGTCACAAAACAGGTAAATGAAATTTCACAAAGTGAACATATCCATGTGACAGTCACCTAGATAAAGAAATAAAATAGAACCAATGCCTGTTGCCCCTCACACTACCCCCTCCTCTCCAAGGTAACCACTGTCCTGACTTCTTATGGCCTAGATTATTTTTGCAAGTTTTTGAATTTTTATAAATGGACACATTCAGTTTGTACTCTTTCCTGTGTGGTATTTTTGCTCAGCTTTATGTTCATGAGATTTATTTATACTCTTTTTTATGGCAATTTGATCCTTTTTCCTGATATACCTACGAGTTTGAATGTCAGACATTAAACAGGTCAAGTTATGGAGAGAGTTTGAGTTTTTGGCTGATGATATTTACCTTCAAAGAGATTTGGCTTTGCTTCTGTCAGGCAATTAGAATACAGGCAAGCACCTTTATTAAGTCTGGAATTGAGTGTATTTTTGGAGACAGCAATGGCAACCCACTCCAGTACTCTTGCCTGGAAAATCCCACGGATGGAGGAGCCTGGTAGGCTGCAGTCCATGGGGTCGCTGGGAGTCAGGACACAACTGAGCGACTTCACTTTCACTTTTCACTTTCATGCATTGGAGAAGGAGATGGCAACCGACGCCAGTGTTCTTGCCTGGAGATTCCCAGGGACGGGGGAGCCTGGTAGGCTGCCGTCTGTGGGTTCACAGAGTCGGACACAACTGAAGCGGCTTAGCAGCAGCAAAACTGTATTTTAGCTGGCCTATTTCCATGGCCCTAAATTGACATTTGTGGCATTAACCAGGGGCTCTACTCTTTGGCAGAGCACAAACACCAATATTTGTTTCCCAAAGATCCTTTCAAGTTTCCAGTCTCTTAACTACCACTTTATTCTTGGTTTTGTTGCCTCTTGGCCCCTGAATCAACCATTGCTTTGATACAGACAGGGTTAGAGAATGTCACACTAAGCTTGTTGCACACACGTGCACAAAGAAACCTTTCCCCTAATCTCTGGATCCTGTCAATGTGTTGTATCATATGGAAAGAAGGAATTAAGGCTACATATGGAAATAAGGTTGCTAATCATCTGACCTAGAGATGGGGAGATTATTCTGGATTATCCAGATCAGCCCAATATAATCACAGAGATCCTGATAAGTGAGTGAGGGAAGAGGTAAGTCAGAGTTTTGAAGGTGCTGCACTGCTGTATTTGAAGGAAGGACCATGAACTAAGGAATGCAGGCAGCCTCTGGAAAACTAGAAAACACAAAGAAACAGAGTCTCCCCTAGAGTCTCCAGAAGCAAAGGAATCTTGGCAGCATCTTGGTTAGCTTGCAGCTATCTGCAAGCAGGGAAGAGAACTCTTACCAGAAACCCACTCAACTAGCACCTTGATCTTGGACTTCCCAGACACCAAACTGTGAGAAATGTCTGTGGTTTAGGCCACTCAGTCTACAGTATTCTCATAGGATTATTGAGGGGACTTAATAAGCTAAGCAACTTAAAGCAGCCTCTGTCTCATAAGAAATATTTGCTAGTGTTATTATTACTGTGGATCACTCATAAGGATGTATATAACAAAAGGGAAATCATAAATAGTAAAAATCAAGATCAGAGAAAATGTTTGATTTTTCCCTTAGAGGAAAGTTGGGATATGCTATTCAGACGCATGCCGAGTGGCCAGGGCCCAATGCTGGGCATGTCTTCGCCCCCATCTGCTGGACTGCTTTATGATGAGAATCCCACCAGGCACACCCACCATGTCCTCCACATCCTCTGATGGCTGCCTCAGCCACCTGTTATCTTATGTCCCCCAGACCAGCATTCTGAATGCCTCCAGTGCCTGGCATCACACATGTGTCCTACTCAGCATCGTGCATGGAATGCCCAGCATAGGGGGTGAGACTGGGGCTGCAGGGTGGTGTGAGCCACAGCCGTGGGAAGAGGGATGTTGACTTTCACTCAGAAACTTGTGGCAAATGTCACACCAAGCCCACTGACTCTTCTGGTGAATGCAAAACATATTGAGAGATGAAATGGCACTCCTCCGACTGCCAAAAACGGGGTAACAAAAGAAGCGAGGCCCACATATGTTTGTGATAGAAGTGTTTTACCGCACGGTGAGGGAGCTGCATTATATGTAGGTGATTTTACAACGTTGGCAGCACTCCTCTCCCCTAATGCCTCCACGTAGGATTGGAGGTGGCTTGTGGAGATGGGGGAGGGCGGGGAAGAAGGGTGGAAAAGAGCTCCGATGTTCACAAAGGCATTCTCTGTGGATTAGGGATACCGTTCAAATGTCAGGCGTCTGATAATGAAAAAAACGGGCTTCAGCCGTGGACTCGGCTTTTTAGCATTTGACACACAAAACAGAAGCATGTGTCTGTGTCTGCCAAGAGAGAAACCTCGCTCTCTGCCAAACTCCACAGCTCTTAATTTAAAAATTGAAACCGAAGTAGACTTGTCTCTGAATGGTTCCTTAAAATGTCCACTTAGAGGAATGACGGCTCTCCCAGGGGAGCAGCGAGGTACCGAGATGAGGGAGCATTTCTCAAGGGATGCCCAGGGACACCAACCAGCTCCATCCACCCCTCAGAGATCAGATGAAGAATGAGTCTGCTGGTTGCCCTTTGCTGCTCTGGCTGTTTCTATCTGTACAGTTCTCAGAATCAGACTCTCCCTTCTTATATCATCTGCGAAGTAATGGGCTTTTCTCAACCTCAATTTGTTCATCTGTAAATTACAAGGTTTGGACCAAGCTATCTCTAAAGTGAAAGTGTTAGTCATTCAGTCGTGTCCAACTCTTTGCAACCCCATGCTATAGCCCACCAGGCTCCTCTGTCCAGGGGATTCTCCAGGCAAGAATACTGGAGCAGATTTGCCATTTCCTTCTCCAGAGGATCTTTCCCTCCCCAGGGATCGAACTTGGGTCTCTTGCATTACAGGCAGATTCTTCACCATCTGAGCCATAGGGAAGATATCTTTAAAGAAAGATCTGAAATAGATTTTTCATTAATGTCCAGAGAGGCTCAGTTTGTAAGCAGAATAGATAGTGGCCTTCGGTGAGAGAGAGAGAGAGAGAGAGTGTGTGTGTGTGTGTGTGTGTGTGTGTGACTCAATAACATTACAGCATAGATCAAAGGTGTAATCCTCTCTCTGCTTGGCTGGTGACAATCCATGTCCATCACTCTCAAGACCACCCTGCTGACACTTTGGGGTCTTTCTCTGCCTTTTTCCAGAAATCACAGCTGCTTTCATGATCTGTTTTGATGTCATCACTGCTTTTGAAATGCAGGATGTTTTTGTTCTTACATCATTGAATCATCAACTCCAAACATGCCAAGATGCCACATTTATAAATATAAAATTTTAATCAGAATAATAACAACTGATGAATTCTTTAAAAACAGCTTTCTAGAAAAAACTTCATGAAGCTACATTTTTCTGGGGGAAAAAAGCATATTTTTATACTTTATTTCACTGAAAATATTTTTATGGAGAATAATTATTTTTCATGTAGAGATTAAAACAAAGACATGAGCCACCAGTCAGTTCTCATTCCTGTGCAATCATAGTTAGCATAGTTTCTTCTACCATGAATTTTGCATTATTTCCAACAAGTCTCTTTTTCCTGATTGCAACGTGAGCTATCATAATTTTTGTTTTCATTATCAGTATCAGCTTAGGTTATTCAATAAATAATTTTCTCTCTCCTGTAGGTAAAATTTTCCAGCTGGAGCAAATTTTAGATCTCATTTTCCAGGTGGAGAAACTAAAGCCTGGAGGTTAAATGACTGTCCCAAAGTCCCGTATCCATTTCATGTCTGAAATTAAATTCGATTTCAGGTCCCCTGGCTTCCAGCTCAGTAGTTTTCTACTTCACAAGGGCACCCACCTCTGGAATGATGGATTGGCAGCAGTAAGCTAGTACACTTGGAACTGGAGTCTGCATGCACATCTGCCATAATTAAAGCAGGCCTGAGAAAGAGTGTACTTTACTTCCAGTGTTAGTTCTTGAGTTACATACGTGTGCCTTTCTATAGACAGAGTATCAGGGATTTTTTTAAAAGGTAGGTGGTGCTTAGTAGGTGGTGAGGCAAGGCTCATCCAGTGTTTAGAAGGGTTATAGATTTACCTGGGGAGTTCTCATGTTAGTAAAAGAATCAACGCTGAAATTGGCTAAAATGAGCAGAGAAGAAGCATGGTGGGCAGAGCCTCAGAATGGGAGCGTACAGAGCAGGACACAGGCAGAGCACACAGTCTGGTTTCTATTCTGGTGCCTGGAGGGTGCAAGCTGGGAGAGAAACTGGAAAGGGATCATGGAGCCTCGATAGTGGGCAAAGGTGTGAGTGTTCTATTGTCTTAAGCAGTAGGAGGGGTGGGAATTGAAGAATTTTCCAAATTTTTTTTATTGTGATAAAATATACATTGAAATCTTGCCATCTTAACCATTTTTAAGTATACAGTTGAGTGGTATTAAGTGCATCATATGACTATGTACCATCCTACATCTCTACATCTCTTTTCATCTTGTAAAGCTGAAACTCTGTAATTATCAATGCCAGCTCCCCATTCTCCCTTTCCCAACCCTTGGCAAGCACTATATGAATTTGAGTGCTCTAAGTATCTCATATAAGTGGAAGCATACAGTGTTTGTTGCCATGGAAGATAATTAAGCACATTTTCAAAGCTTTGGAAAGTTTAAATTGGCAGCAATAGGATGAATTCAGGGCGGAAATAGGTCAGAGAAGAAGGAAAGTGAAGTGAAAGCGAAAGTCCATGGAATTCTCCAGGCCAGAATACTGGAGAGGGTAGCCTTTCCCTTTTCCAAGGGATCTTCCCAACCCAAGGATCAAACCCAGGTCTTCCGCATTTCTGGCGGATTCTTTACCAGCTGAGCCACCAGGGAAGCCCCGGAAAATAGGAGTACCCCCAGGAAATAGAGAGTCATGTTAGTACTGGAAGAAGGTTCTTCATCTACTTCCTGAGATCACCTTCTTGGTGCTTGAGGCTGAGGTCCCAAAATAGAGGAGATAAACTTTCTAATGTCCAAGCTGTGAGGACCGATTCCTGTTTGAAAAATAGTGTTTACTGTGCAGTTAAATGAACTTGAAAGCTAAATACGCACAAGGACTGCCTGGCATGCTGGTGTCATTCCAGTGCCCTCCTCAGGCTCACAGCAAGCCCCCAGTCTCCAAAAGCACAAGCCCTGAGCCACGACTTATATTTTGACCTTGACTCGTCTTGGGCCTTATGAAGTTCTCAGGCCACACTCTTCTCAGGGGTTTCTCCCTGAGTTTCCAAAAGGAGTGAGACTTTCCGCTGGGGGACACATACAGAGAAGCCAAAGGGGAGGAGGCCACCACCCTTGAAGCTTGACTGTTTTGGAGAGTCAAGATCGATGGGAGATGGTTTGGGGTAATGAGAGGGAGGTAGCCTGTGGAGTCAGACCAGCCTGTGTGAATTTCAGTCTTGCCACTTACTGGGTGTGGTTGTTGGTTCATGGGGGTGTCAGGAAGGCCAAAAGACACCAAGGATGGCTACTGACCCTCCAGCATTTGCAAGCCCTCAAGCCAGTGGTCTGCCACACACTTTCTTAGCCACAGTGTTATAGAATATTTGTAGCTCCCCTCTAAATCATGTGATTGTATTTACTAATTTATAAATAAAGAAACAAAAGTTTCACCTGAAAAACTTCCTTAAGGTTTCAAGCAGCAGTAGTACCAGGGATTTAACTGTCCGCATCTTGCTCTTTCCTCTGCACCACCGTGCTTAAATACCTGTGAAGGCTATGGAGTGGGAAGAATACTCCAGTTGCCGGCCAGACCTACAAGTCTCGCCTCAGGGTGTGTGTGTGATGGTGGTGACAAATGTGGGTGTAGTGTTGGTGGTGGCCGGTGTATTTGGCAGCACAGCCAGTCCACACAGAAGAGGCTGTTTTCTAAAGGAAAGCAGAGTGCTTACAAGGAGGAGGAGGATGGGGAAAGCCTGGTGTGCAGACAGAGAGCAGTAACCACCACAGCTTCTTCACTGTGCTAACATTAACTGTTTTGTTCCTTTGACTACACGCAACTGAAAAATGGAGAAAAGAATAACCACAGTCCTTTGAGTGGAAGGGAAGCTCAGGCTAGGATTTCAACATGTCCACAGATAATCTGCAGAAGGAATGATAGAGAGTTGGCCACCTGCCTCTCTTGACCTTCCTGCTAACAATTCATTTTTTTTTTTTAATTTAGAATTTTAAACAGCTTAGGGAGCATTAGAAACTATTTCTGAAGGAACCAATGGTTTCCAGAAAGGTCTTCAGCAAGTCCTTGGTTGCACTGACAACGAACAGAGTAAGCAAACAGCAATAAATGTCACTTTTGCATTCAACTAGTTGATAGGGGATGAGAAGTTAAAACAATATTTAATGGAGGAAAGTAACTGTTAAACAGATTTGAGACAATGATTACCAAATGCAGCTAATTCCAGGGAAAATGTTTTGGCTATGTTACAGAAATTGTTAAACAGAATCTTCATCTCTATCCCAGCTGTGCTGATTTCTACAAAAAGGGATGGCCTTATCCATGGGTTCTTTGTCTCCATCTTCCAGACCTGGGGAAGGTCTGTCCATTTATGGGAATCAAACTGTGGGCAGACAATCAGAATATAGCAATCAAACCATCCCCTGCCCTCACTAATAAGACTTGCCATTATTAGAGAGTTTCATGGCAATTACAAGTTAGAGTCTCCAGAAGCAGGTATTGAGGCAGACTTTAGGGTACAAGATGTTCATTAGGGATTAACACCTGAGAAAGGAAGGAATAGGAAGCAGCATTGGCAGAGGAGGAAATCAAACCATGATGCAGGCCTGACAAACCTTGGCCCACCTGGGAGGGAGGTCCAAAGAGAGTAGTTTCCATCAGAGTATCTTACATTAGACAAAAATGATCGGCCTTTATACACCCACCACCTCACTTAGTCACCAAATGTGGGATGCCCCACGAAGGGCATCATTTTGGGAGAGGTTGTGCTGTGCAGCTGAGGCAGACCCTGAAGGAGCTGACAGCTGGAGGCTGTCTGCTGACTGGATTTCCCACAGCTGGACCACAGGTCCATCCTTTAAGGAGGATCTGATGATGCATTTCTCTGTCTACCACAAAGGCCACCCAGATGGTGCCGTTGCAAGCTCTCAGGATTTTCAGGGGGCATTGGTGGGGGTGGTAGAGAGCAGTAGGAGCCGGTGGTTTGCCTAAGACCACATGGGGTACTAGTCTTCCTTTGTTTGCATAATATCCACTTTCGCTTAAGCTGTCATGTTATGTCTTCCCTCTTCATTAGAATGAATCCAGTCTTGTTTTCCAATTTACATCAAGATTCCAAGATAGGAATAACAAATCTTTCAGGGGAAAAAAAATAAAGAGTTCTTAGTAAATATTTCCTTCTTACAGTTATTTGTTACAGAATAAGGAATCACTCTAAAACTTACTGGCTTGACCCAATAACAATGTATTATTTCTCACAATTATGTGGGTGGAATGGGCTCAGCAAGGAGGTTTTTCTGATTGGGGTAGTTCACACTTGCAGCTGCATTCAGCTGAGAGTTTGGCTAAAGCTGGAACATCCAAGTGAGTCTCTTCTCCTCTAGCACTCTCTCCATATGACCTCTAACCATGCAGTGTCCTGGCCTAGACTTCACAGCATGGTGGCAGGTCTCCCAAACTGAGAAGCAAGAGATGCCCATCCTTTTAAGGCCAGGGTTCAAAAGTCCCAGACTGTTATTTTCATTGCATCATCTTGGTCAAAGCAAATCATAGAGCAAGGTGAGATTCCTCTTGCTAACAAGAATGGCAAAGAACTTGGGATCATCCCTTTCCATTATGTTTTCCTAATCCAGTGTGTCTCAACCCTTGCAAATATAGATTCCCAAGGCCAGTTTCCAGATATTCTGACTTTATTGGTCTAGGGTTAAGACTTGAGCATCAATATTTAAGCTTCTTAGGGAATTTAATATGCAGCTGGTTTGGGGACATAAACTGTATGTCTTTTGTTCCTTTATTGATACTGAAATGACTTCCATCTATCTCACAGGAATCCTGTGTGGCTTATGTTTGGATAAACTTCTGTTCTGATACCTAGAGGGTGCTCTAAATCCTGAGCTATTTTACTTACTTACCAGCCAACCAGAAACCTGAGAACATAGATTTACTCTTAACAAACCAGCCATTGATCTGAAGCATCACATTTAGAAAAGTGTCCTCTAGTCAACAGTATTTACTGATGTGGCTCTGATTCTCTGAAATCCTCAGCCAAAACCTTAAACTAAGTTTTAAACCTCAGTTCCATGCCATGTATTGTAGGTTGACAAGTGGTCTTTGCTCTCTCAAAACACTGATAGACCATTGGTAATTTAGATTCGTAGGAAAACTCTTTTATTTACTCAAAACATTAGCTTCCTTTTCCCAGCAGCATTCTGTCCTGTACCGAAACGATGTGGTCCTCATGTGCAGTGTCTTCAGACAGTAGTGCGTTCTTATTACTTTCCAACAAGGATACAACTAGGTCAAGCAAGATCTCCTGTAAACATCATCCAGAGAGTTCTCAGCAAGGATGTCCACCAGTCACAGTTTGTTTCTGGATATTAATTATTGATCCAATAATATATTAGATAGATATGATTAGTTCTGTGCCAAAGCAAAAATAAAATTGCAGTGATTTAGACTGAAGCCTTATCAGGAGTAAACTTAATGCTTCCTAGTTAGGTTATTCAATAGATTGCCAACCTGGGGTGAGGCTTTTTGGTTAGGATTTAAGAGGTCAGTGAACTTAGAAGGGGGAAAAATTGCATCTTTATTTTCACTAACCTCTAACTGGAACATCATTTCCTCCTATTATGAATTATGAAATTTAGCATTTCCTTCCATTATGAATGTAGGCAACAAACCACAGCAGTATTAGCAGTGCCTTTGACTTTGTCACCATAGAAAGCAGAGATAGTTTTATATCAAATACAGATGCTGTTGCAAATAGCTAGAAACAATGCTTATGCCTAAAGTTATAGAAGTTATCAGACCCACAAGTTGCTCTTTTGTTATGTATTCATATAGAAGGACATATGTTGATGTGTCACAAATTCATGTTTAACTGTTACTTTGTTTTGTGTTTTTTAATATTTATTTGTATTCATTTTATTTATTTGGCTGTGCTGGGTCTTAGTTGTGGCATGTGGGATCTAGTTCCCTGACCCTGGATCGAACCCAGAACTCCTGCTCTGGGAAGGAGTGCAGAGTTTTAACCACTGGACCACCAGTGAAGTCCCATGTTTAACTTTTTTGATAATGTCAATCTATAATTTTAATTTGCAATCTATAATACATATGTATCATAATATATATATGAGTGAGTCATGTATTTAAAAACATTGTTCTGAGAGGTATTTATAGGTGACACTAAACAGCCATAGGGGTCTATGGCACAAAAAGACAAAGAACCTATGCGTTAGACTATTTGAATTGTTGATAATAATTCGTAGACCCTCCCATGTACCCAAACATGGGCCATCTTCTCAAGCTGAGAAGTTATGAGCTTGAATTTTATTTATTACCTTGGTGATTCTCACTACTTCTACTGTCACCATACTCAAGTGACCCTGAAGTATAGGGATTAGGAGAGTGGATACTGTGTTCAACCTGGATTAGCTCCTAGCTCCACCACTTACTAACTGTGTGACCTTGGGCAAATTTCTTAACCTCTCTAAGAATACCTAATTCTCTTGCAGAAGGATTCATTATTAGGATTAATTAAGATAATGCTTATGTATTCCTTGATACTCCGGGACCTAGTAAGCATATAATAAATATTAATTTTATTGTCTTTATTGACCTCTCCTAGCATGAATCTGTTTTCACAGGATAAGAAGCTCCCCTCAGCCCTGTCTAATGCAGTCCTTATGAGATACTATGTCTTAAAGGCTCAGATGATGAAATGGGGTATTATTCATTAGATAGACTTAGAAATATTTCCACTGTATCTAGTGTTTACTTTACCGTAACATGGAAACAGTCTTGATGAGAGATGGAAGAAGTGGAGGGGCCTGCACATTTTGTTCATGGCAGTCTAACAACAGTATATGAAAGTTGCTAAATTGAGTGATGAGATGTTTCTAAAGCATTTGAGTCTTCTAGTTTAAAAGTGATCTGAAACATCCCTGTTGACAATAAATGAAGCATCCAGCCTTGATTTTATTCTGGTGTTTTTTTTTTCCCCCACTTATACTGAGCTTTTAACATACAGAAACAAGAAAGAAGGGGAATATAGGAGCTTAGATTTAGAGAATAAAAAATAATGTAGCAAAACAAAAAAATGTTTGGCAACTTCTTGCTATTCTGCTCTCCAGCATGGAGATGTGTGTGTTTATATTTGTTCCTCTATTTATTATTATTATTTATGCAGCAACTGGAGTAGCAAAGTTTCCATTCTGGTACCAGTTCTGTCTTCTTGGAGCCGCTTGCCAGAAGGGGACTTCCCACTTTTGCATTTGTTTCGTTCAATTGCTTCTCCATATTCTACCCATTTACCGTGTTTAGACATATGGTCCATTTCATTATCTCTGTGTTGGGCAGAAGGGAAAAGCACAACAGAGAACATGGTAAATTTCTTATAGATTTATTTTTATGAGTTTGGCAGTATCAATAGGTGGGATTTTTTCTTTTCTTTTGTAATTAAAAGTTGAAGAATTACCAAAAATATGTATTATACTTGTATAAGATCAAACAAACAATGATAAATGACTACTCCTGTGCTTACAAATGCAGCATTACCAGCAGCCCACGCTCCCAGTCCCATTCTCTTCCCTCACTGGCCCTGGAGGTAAACCACTGCCCTGGGTTTTGTTTCTACTATCCTTTTTTTAAAAATTTATAGTTTTACTACAGATAAACATCTCCATAAAAAATATTTTACTTTTCATGTTTCAGTTCAGTTCAGTTCAGTTCAGTCACTCAGTCATGTCCGACTCTTTGCGACCCCATGAATCGCAGCAGGCTAGACCTCCCTGTCCATCACCAACTCCCGGAGTTCACTCAAACTCATGTGCTTCGAGTCGGTGATGCCATCCAGCCATCTTATCCTCTGTCATCCCCTTCTCCTCCTGCCCCCAATTCCTCCCAGCATCTGTGAGTCAGCTCTTTGCATGAGGTGGCCAAAGTATGGGAGTTTCAGCTTTAGCATCAGTCCTTCCAATGAACACCCAGGACTGATCTTTAGGATGGACTGGTTGGACCTCCTTGCAGTCCAAGGGACTCCCAAGAGTCCTCTCCAACACCACAATTCAAAAGCATCAATTCTCCAGTGCTCAGCTTTCTTCACAGTCCAACTTTCACATCCATACATGACCACTGGAAAAACCATAGCTTTGACTAGACGGACCTTGGTTGGCAAAGTAATGTCTCTGCTTTTGAATATGCTAGCTAGGTTGGTCATAACTTTCCTTCCAAAGAGTAAGCGTCTTTTAATTTCATGGNTGACACTGTTTCCCCATCTATTTCCCATGAAGTGATGGGACTAGATGCCATGATCTTAGTTTTCTGAATGTTGAGCTTTAAGACAACTTTTTCACTCTCCTCTTTCACTTTCATCGAGAGGCTCTTTAGTTCCTCTTCACTTTCTGCCATAAAGGTGGTGTCATCTGCATATCTGAGGTTTTGCTATTTCTCCCAGCAATCTTGATTCCAGCTTGTACTTCTTCCAGCCCAGCGTATCTCATGATGTACTTTGCATAGAAGTTAAATAAGCAGGGTGATAATATACAGCCTTGACGTCCTCCTTTTCCTATTTGGAACCAGTCTGTTGTTCCATGTCCAGTTCTAACTGTTGCTTCCTGACCTGCATATAGGTTTCTCAAGAGGCAGGTCAGGTGGTCTGGTATTCCCATCTCTTGAAGATTTTTCCACAGTTTATTGTGATCCATACAGTCAAAGGCTTTGGCATAGTCAATAAAGCAGACATAGATGTTTTTCTGGAACTCTCTTGCTTTTTCAATGATCCAGTTTTACATAAAAAAAATTCTTCTATATATATTTTGCAACACTGTACTTTTGCTCTTCAATATTTTGAGATTCACCCATGCTGATATGTTCAGGATTGTGTTTTGTTCCTTTTCACTGCTGAATAGCATTCTATCGTATGATTTCATCATTCATCCATTCCACTGTTGATGGGCATTTGGGTTGTTTCCAGCTTTCTGTTACTATAAATATTGCTGCTATGAACAATGTTGCTGCACATATCTCCTTGGGCCTGCATAATAGTTTCTCTTAAGAATAATGCATAGAGGTAGAACAGATGATTTAATAGTGTTTGAACCTCTTTAGCTTCCTTAGAACCCACTCCAGTGTTCTTGCCTGGAGAATCCCAGGGACAGGGGAGCCTGGTGGGCTGCCGACTATGGTGTCGCACAGAGTCGGACACGACTGAAGCGACTTAGCCAGCAGCAGCAGCAGCAGCAGCTTCCTTAGATAACACCAAACTGTTTTCCCAGTTGATTGTATTCTTGCCAGTAATATACAAGAGTTCTGATTATTCCACTGTATCACCAACTCCTGGACTTGTTTCTGGGCATCTTTCACCTGAGCTTGTGAAGTGGAAAGGGGCCTTAATGTCCTTTTCCATGTCTAACAGTCATAGTCTAGCTTCCTTTTCTTTCGCTCTCATTTCCATATTCTTCTCTGGCTGTCATCAATTAAAAGACTGTAGCATCCACACCCAGTAAAAGGATGGAATTGACGTGTCATGTCCAAGTCTTAATGCTCCTCTAGTTGGGAGATGCAATTTTCTTTTTGGATGACCTGGGTTAATGTTGGCTATCAAAATACCCAGCTTAAAACAATTAGAAATTTAGCCCTTCAGCACCTTTTCGCCTCAGCTTACCAACAGTGGCTTAGTATAAGGAGCAACTAATAAAAGAGACATTTCAACGTATGTCTGGATTTGCAGGCAAGCTCTGGACTACAGGGAGAAAAATCTGAATCTTTTTCTAACACTTCCATCACTTTTCCACTGAAAGAACAAGGAAACGGTTTAGCCAGTTGCTTTGCTGTGAGTCTTAGCAGAAAATTAAGAATAGCTATTGGCAAATACGACTCAGCCCGTTCTTTAGCTAGCCTTTCTTGCATTTGGTTTATAGTACCCTTCTCGCTGACTTGATTTTACTCACTTCCTAGTGCTTGACACAGAAACCACAAAGAACTACTTGAAAAACACTAATTTCATACAAACCAATTAGAAAACATACAGCATGTTGGAGGACATTTTAAAAAATGGCTATACTACGTTATGATTTCTTAAGTGAAACAGTTTTTGCTTTGTGGTGTTTTAAGAAAAGGCACAAATTTTGAAAGATGCTATTCAGGAACACTCTGAATATGTGTTTTAACTTGTTGTTTAAACTTTTTCCTTTTAAAATAGCCTCCTTAGCTGGTCTTAACTAGTCTTCTTCCTCTCCAACCTACCCTTCTCTTTGTGCTTTTTCCAAAATGCAAGTCCGATCCAGTTTTATCCTTGTCTAAAATCTCTCATAACTCCCTGAAGAATGAAGTCCGAATCCTATACACACAAAAGTAAAGCTACTTGATCTGGCCTCTGCTTCTTTCCCCAACCTGGATTCTCACTCTCCCTCTTTCTTAATTAGAATCCTGAAAAACAAAGCAAAACATGTTATGGTTCCCGAAACACACCTTACTATTCTGTCAGCCAGTAATTCCCATGGGATTCCCTCTGCTTTTCGTACCAGGCCCTTCTTCCTCCTCCAACTGCCTGGAAAACCCCCATTTGCTTTTCAGGGCTAAATGCTAGTATCACCTCTAGGAAGCCCTTCTCCCAGAATTCCTCCTTTTCTGCATCTCTATGTACAGCTCCTGTTGCAGACACCCCACTGGGGTTTCATTTGCCTTTCTCCCCTATTTGACATGGAGCTCCTTGAGGACAGGAATGATATCTGACTTATGTTTGTAGCAAGCCCCTTAGCACAGTTCCTAGCACCCAGGAAATTTCAGTGAATTAGAATTAAAATCAAGTTGGCCCCTACCACACCCCTCTCACTACTGTGTGTATTCAAATACTACAGTTCTCAAGGAATGTAGTAGTGGCTCACCACTTGTACACACCAGAATTTCTTCTAGGAAATAGACTAGACATGCTGAGATAATGAATAGTTCAAAACAATTCCCATCAAGCGAAAGGATGCATTGTTTGTTTATGTCCGCCAAAGACTATTTCCTTTCTGTGTTACATAAAAGAAAAACGGAGAAATATTCTGGGAAACAAAAATTTATGGAAGGAGTTGTAGAAGTTTCATTATCTCAGTGGCTGACTAGTGTGTCCTCCCCCCCCCAAAAAAAATGGAATTCTCGGTATTTGATGATTTTTTTTTTCCTTTTCTTAAAAAATACACACACACACAGAGCTTGCTTCCTGAAAACAAAGGAAATAAACAATAGCAACTCCCAATTTTACTCTGATTATTTGCCAAGAGTCAAGTTTAGTTCATGTGATTCTATTTCATTAGAGAGGACTGATCAGCATAAAAAGAATGCTTCTAAATTAAGCTACCCAAATATGCACTTAGTTAATACTCAGGGAGCTAATTTATTGTATTATTTAAAATATAAATTGGATAGCAGATCTATTTGCTGAGGTATAACAGCTAAGCAATGATGCATAATTTTCTCTTAGCTGCTAAGTTTTTTAATAACCTATTGAAATTTAACAGAGAACCATTTCATTATGGAAAGTGAATAAATACTAAGAAGGCTAACATTTAGAGTATTATCCACACATGGAGAATGGGTTTTAAAAATTAATGATATTTGAGGAACAAAGGGAATTGGGATTTGCTTTTTAAACAGTAACTTTTTGTTGTTTTAATTTGAAGTGTAACCAGATTTACTTATCTGGTTGCTTATAGGAACCAAGTTGCTATGGGAATATTAAATGGAGCCAACATGGTACAGTGTGGAGTGGGTAGAGAAATGAAGGAACAAAATAAGGTTGTGTTGCGATATTGCTGCGTTGTCAGCTGGACTAAGGGCACTATTTTTGCCTGCACTCTTTAGTTTATCAGTAGAGATGGTGTAGATTGGAAGCAGGCAAATATTAATATTCTTCTTGTTGTTCATTCGCTAAGTCTTGTCCAACTCTTTTTGCAACCTCATAGACTGTGGCCTACCAGGTTCCTCTGTCCATGGGATTCCCCAGGTAGGAATACTGGAGTGGGTTGCCATTTCCTTTTCCAGAGGATCTTCCCAACCCAGGGATCGAACCCACGTCTCCTGCATTAGCAGACAGATTCTTTACCACTGGGCCATCAGGAAAGTCCATTAATTTTCTTACCTTCTTGCAAATATTTGAAACCAGTCCATCTGATATTCTGAGCCAAGGTTTCAGAGATTTGGGCCTTATAATTTATCCATTTGAATGAATATTTCTTTTGTTTTGGGAAAGAGGAAGAATGGCCTAACATTTCATGTTTCCCCAGGAGAGTCAAAGTATCAGAGAACCAGTGGTCTGAGGTAAACTAGCTTGGAAAGGAAGGGAGTCTCAGATCTCTAGTGCTTGCTGACTTCCATGGTGTAAGTTGTCCCACCATGGCTGATTTCAGGGTACCAACCTGTTGTCACTGAATGTGGAGTAGATCAGCAATGTGCTCATTAATCCAATCTCCTGAGCCAGCGGAAAAGAACTTCAGCGCACTACTGCGGGAGCCAACCTGCGCTGCTGTTTGCAGGAAGCCAAACTTTGGCAAGTCGGCTGGCCCTTGTTTCCATGTTACCCAGCAGACAGTGAGTCAGGATCTAAGTCCTCACACCACTCCTGGTAGAGAGCATTTGCTGCTCTAACCTCTGCCCTCTCCTCTACTCTCAGTCTCTCCTCCAAAAGAAAACTACAAACTGTAGTTCATAAAGTTAGATATTGAGTAAGGTAATTAATGAACTGGACTGTGCTTTTTATTCCCTTGTGGATATCAAGTATAAAAACTGGACATGAAGTAAAATTTTGATTACTTTTTAACTGCATCAAATCCTGTGTTATAAAGTGTGTTCTTAAAAGGCAAAAAAGACAGTGGCTTTTTGCCATTCTGCTAAGACAAGTAAGGTCTTGCTTGCTTGACATTTCTGTGTGGAGAGAAAAGGGTGTTTGGCATTGCATGTGGTGAAAGGGGGTGGAGGGAAAGAATGGGATGGATCCTGGTGTTGGCAGGCTTAAGAGATACAGTTTGCTCTAGATAGGTAAGCATATTGACAAAGGTTTGACTTCGTATTTAAGTTGCTTTCTTACTTTAATTGGGACCTTCTTTTCCATGGAAGGAAGGATTTATAGGAAGGAAATAAAAGAAGCCTGGAAGAGAAATATATCCCTTCCTAAAGAAAATATTGTAATCTATCTTTCTGAAAAAGTGTAGTAATGAAGTTTACAGTTCTTAGTAACTTCTAATCTTTCTCTGCTCTTAAAAGGAAAACATACTCCTTTGACTATAAAAATTCAGATAATGATAGTATGATGACCTTTGGTTGAGTGCTTTTTATTTGCCTATATGCTAAGTGGTATGAGCTTAATATGCATCTGTGGACTGAGTGCCATGGGATATTTTATATGCACTGTTTCTCTGAATTCTCACAGAAAGTTTACTTTTCTTAGGGTGACTAACCATTCCAGATTTCAGCATTAGCACTAAAGGTGCTATGCTCCTAATTTCTTAGTCCTGGGTAAACTGAGACAACTGGTTGCCTTAATTCCTATCTCCATTTTACAGATGGGATGATTAAGTCATTGTGCCCAAGTCACAGAACTAGGCTCAAACCTAGATCTGCTGACTCATGATTCTATGACCTTAAGTTTTTATTGTTGTTCTTAATAGTGGCATTGGTTTGGCACATGCTATTAATGTGTCATATTGAAAAGTGGAAATCCTAAATTATGATTTTGTTTCAGTTGATTGTTAGATGGTGCACCTGGAAAGCATCTTGGAACTGGAAGGTGGCACCAAAGTTATGTATTGACTACTCTAGAGATGATGCCGCTGCTGTGGCTACATTTAGGTCAGCTAAAGCACCCTTTTGCCCCCATAGTCATTCGCTATAGTGGAACTTACAGTGGTAAATGTGAAGGAGTCTTCCCAGAGTGTTGTGGGAGCAACACTGAGCCGTGATCTTGGCTTTTTTTCTTTTATTGAAAGTGATTTGCCTCACTCTTTTGTTATGAGGTGGCTGCTAGCAAGCTTTGGCTTATTTTTTATTCTTATTCCCAAGTACCTTTTCTTTTTAGTATACATTTTATTTGAATGCCTATTTATTTAATTTATACTCAGGGTTCATGTCTGAAAGTGAAAAGGTAAGCATTTGTAAATGTGGAATGGAATAAAAATAATAAAAGAAGTTTAATGTAAGTCAGAAACAAACAAGATGATCTTGAGTGTCTCCATCAATCTGTAGTAGAAAACAAGAACTAGAAATCTGTCCTCTTTAAAATAAATAAATAAAGTTTTTTAAAAAATAATAATTCTCTGTATAACTTGAGCTTACTTAATCCTTAATTTTAAGGTATTTATTAGAATAAATTCTTTAAAGTGAAAAAAATGATGAACTGCTGATGAGAAATGGCAGAAGGACTTTGTGGCTGTGGTTGAAATCTTAAATTTTGATTTTTGGAACCAAGTGGGAGAAGGTAGGTAAGACTTAAATCAAGACACCCAAGCTCCAGCCTGACACTGTCACTCACAAGCTGTAAGTCAGGCACCAAAACCTCCTCTGTGAATTGGAGGAGGAGAGGGAAACTAACCTGGATGAACTCTCAGACTCTCACTCTCTACTGCATGAAGTGGTGAGGGTGATGTTAGCCACTTGCCTCATGGTGATGTCAGGAAGATGTGTTCTAAAGCCAGGGTTGGCCAACTCTGCCTCTCTGCCTGTTTTTCTATGGCACACAAGCCAAATTTGGTTTTTATATCTTCTAATGTTTGGAAAAAAAAAGAATATGATTTTTGTTTCACATAATAGTTGTATAAAGTTCTAATTTCAGTGTCCAGTTTTATTGGCACACAGCCACAGTCATCCAAAAAAAAAAAATCAAATCTGTCCTCTTTCACCTGCCTCCTGACCTGCTTTGGGGGTGTGCCTCTTGGTTAATAACCAAGCTGCATGTTTCAGAAGCCTGGAATGGGAAGGATGTTCATGTGTCGGGGAGCAGGGAGAGGGTTTTCCACTTAACTTTATAACTGATTAATCACTAATTTTTCAGGTTCAACCTCAACATCCCTCTTCTCTCACCTTCTTACCATCTCTCCTTCACATCATTTCTCACCTGAACAGCTAGTCTCCTAACTTGCCTCCTTGCCCCAGTATCATTTCCTTCAAACCAGCCCCCTCAGTGGCTATGAAGTCATCTTCCTTTAATGCAGATCTGAGCATATCACTATTCTGCTCAAAACTCTCAAGGATATACCCAGAATAGGCAACAAAAACATAGAAACAAAAAGTAGGTTAGTGATCGTCAGAGACTGGCAGGGAGACAGGAATGGAAAGTGATTGCTAATGGGTACAGGTTTCCTTTGCAGTGATGAAAATATTCTGCAACTGGATAGTGGTGACGGTTGCTCAACATTGTGAATATATTGAACGTTACTGAATTGTTCATAGTAAAATGGTTAGAGTGATAACTTTATGTTATGTGTATTTTAACACACACACAAATCCTGTATGAAAAGGTCAGTGGATCCCAGCAGCATGTCATATGGGGTTTACCTGTTCAGCTGCTCTTTCTGCTTTCCTTCTAATTCTTCATAACCGGAACTCCTTTCAGATTCTTGCATGTGCAATGCAGTTTCATGCCCCACTGTTTCTGAACGCAGTTTCCTGTCTCTACTGCATCTCTTTCCACCCCCCCCCCACTCACCATTGTCTGTCCAGTAATCTGCTCCTCCTTGACCCCCCTTGAAGTCTCCCATGACACATCTGTATCAACACACCCATTGTGAATTTCCCCTTATATTTCATCTCAAAAGGCACAGCTGAGAAATCTTTATTGCCCGGTCCATGCTTCTAGTTCCATGGAGAATCATATTCTTTTCTAAAACATAAAGTGGAATGAAGCTTTAAAGTATTTTGTATAACCCTTTTAAAATTCATGACATCTGGAACACATGAGTTTAGCAGTTTCAGTTCTAATGTGAAAGCAACCAAAATATCCAGTTTCTGGTGATGAGACCATTTCTATCCAGGGAGCCTCAAGATTAGTCTGGTCACATTTAAATATATAATCATGGCCCTGTCACATTTTTTTACACACCTCTAAAAACTCTGGAGTGGTGTGTGTCCTTGATTTGTGAGTGGTGAGAGGCTTGGCTATTACAACAGAGTGGTTTATTTTTTCAGCACTCTTAAATTCATTTCTGAGGTTAACTTCAGGAAAATGCTATATGGGAATCTTCTAGAGAACATACTTTGAGAATTTTGTGGCATGTGAAAAAGACTTTGTTCTTAAATGAGCTTTTCTTTCCAATCTTAATGATACCATTTATGATGTCATTTGGTCATTACGTATGGCAGCTCAGAATTGGATCAAGGATCAGGCAAGTCATTGATAATAAGAATTGTAACACCTAACCCCTGTCATCTCTTCTTTGCTACTTGATTATCATGGATATAGAAGGGTGTGTGTGTGTGTGTGTGTGTGTGTGTATAAACATCAGGAGGGCAGATGATTAGAAAAAAATACACTAAGGTGAGGTCATTAGTAGATGTTACACAAATTTTTCTTTGTGTTTTCCCTTGATGTAAAAACAACAATCTGTCACAAAATAGGAAGTTCTTTTAAATAGAGGTCCTCAAAGAGTAGTCTTTGGACCAATAGCACCAGAATTACTTTGCAATTGTTAGAAGTGCAAACTCTTAGACCCTGGCTGGGACCTTCAGAACTGGGGGGTCTAGGGGTGAGAACCTAGCAATTTACTTTAACAAGCTTGGGTAATTGTATTCCCCTTTAGGTTTGAGAACGACTGTTTTAAACAACTCCCTTAAATCAAGATTTTTATGCTAATGTAGGAACATGATGTTCTATGTTAGTTATATTGGCTACATGAATTTTCATCTTACATTTTGAATAGAGATAATTATTGGAAGAATAATTACAACAGCTAATATTTCTCAAGAACCATCCCAGGCCAGGCACTGTGCTGTGTTCCATGAATATCATTCCTTTAATTCCTTATACAACTATCCCAGGACATAATATTTCATTCCCTGTTGTACTGTTAAGAAAACTGAAACACAGAGATGTTAAGTTGCTTGCCCAAGGTCATATAGTTTGCTGTGCCTCTGGTCACGCTCCTGTCCTCCGACTCCCAAGCCCAGGCCATGAAGCACTGTGCTAGCCCTCCATTAGCAGTAGCCCTGGTTGGGGAGGGAGGCAGGATGACCTTTAGCTCTTGAGTATTCAGTTTCTTACTGTTCTGGACGATTGCTGCCAAACTCATTTCCAGCTGAAGCAGCTGGGTTTTGTCATAAACACGACTTCGTTAAGTGTCCTCAGCTGAGCTGAAGTTGCATGAAAATGGCTCATCTGATTCCTGCCAAGGCTGGAGGACTGGATGGGAAGCCACAGGAGGAGAATTCTAGCCTGGGGTTGCTGGGGGCAGTAGAAGTCTTTCTCCAGGGTCACGTGCATGGGCTCCTGTCACAGATGTGTTCACTTTTGGTCTGTGACAAAGAAGGGAACATGCTGGGTTTCCAAATGCAAGCTGGAACACAAATGTAGATGGGCATTGCTGTTATAGCAGCAAGGCACAGCTGACTGCTGGTGGAGGGTAGCATGAAGCAGTTGTCTCCAAAGGCCAATGAGGGGTAAGTCCGAGCTCATAGTCCTTGCTGCTGCTGCTGCTAAGTCGCTTCAGTCGTGTCCAACTCTGTGCGACCCCACAGACGGCAGCCCACCAGGCTCCTCTGTCCCTGGGATTCTCCAGGCAAGAATACTGGAGTGGGTTGCCATTTCCTTCTCCCTCATAGTCTTTAACTATCTCAAAAGTATGTGGAGAGATGGGTGAAACATTCTGTGACCAAGCCGTAAAGTTCCCTTCACAGTAAGAAATTATTGTGAAAGTACTGGAATTTGATTTAAAACACTAGTGTTTACGTCAGAAGCCAGGGTTCTAGCTACTTCCCCCACTTAACAATTGTGTGACCTGGTTGTTGTTGAGTCACTCACTAAGTCATGTCCGACTCTGCAACTCCATGGACTGTAGCCCACCAGGCTCCTCCGTCCATGGGATTCTCCAGGCGAGAATACTGGAGTGGGTTGCCATTTCCTTCTCCAGGGGATCTTCCCGACCCAGGGATCAACCGGCATCTCCTGCATTGCAGGCAGATGCTTTCCCCACTAGGGAAGCCACCGGAGAATCCCATTGTATGTCAATCTTACACAAAATTTGGGAGGAGTATACTGACATCCCCATCTTACTCTGAAATGTGTCAAAAAGATAAGATGGATTAATAGATGGGCAGTGAGATGCAGCTGTAAGAAAACGAATAAAGTGTTAATGAGAGTATCTAAATGGTGTGTATATGAAATTCTTTCAAATCTGCTATATGTTTGAAAATGTTTTATAATCTTGGAAAAAATAGAATTTTAATTTTTTGCTGCTCAAAAAAATTTTAGGGCTTTTAAAATTTCAGATGTCAAGGAGTTCTTTTTTGTCGTTTTAATTTTTTTGAGACTCCAAATATCTCCTTTATTACTGGTAAAGACTAAGGTAGAAGGTGTAGTTAAGGTAAAAGGTGTAGCTTAGTGTGAAGGCCAATGGACCAGCTTACTGAACAGTAGAATTAGGTACATTTCTCTACCTAGTTGGAACCAGAGCTGGTCTGGGGTAGGTCTCCCAACCTCAGGGTCCTTACAAGTTAAGAGTTACAGCACAGCATGGAGAAGCAGACAGCTCCCTCCTAAAAAGAGACAAAGAAGAATTTTCCAGTTTCATACACATGAAAGATGGATGCAATTTGGTGTAAAATCAAATAACTACACAATTTAAAAACTTTCTTACCTTGAGGTACCTATTATTAATGCTATCAAAAGCAGACAATCAGCATATCCAAAAGCATGAACCGATACACTATGTTCTTTATTTCATGTAAGCTTTAAGAACATTTTAATCCAAATTAAAAAGTTTCCATGTATTTAGAATATCCAGTTTTCTAAATTTCAGTTTTTCTTCTGTTTTTCTTCTTTAAGGTAATTGTTCGAGGTGGAGGCCACATTTTGCCCTATGACCAGCCTCTTCGATCTTTTGACATGATTAATCGATTCATTTTTGGAAGAGGATGGGATCCTTATTGATGGATAAGCTGCTTTCCTAAAGGAGACCATCATGGCTTTTAACCTTTGAAAAGAAAATTTTCAAGACAGAAAATGTTACATAAGTAAGAAAATTATCTTTTTAAAACTGCAAAATGTTCCCCATCAATAAAAATTATCCTTAAAACAAATGTTTTGGGGGAGAGATGGTTCATTACAAAATTAACTGTAAGAAAATGTTGTGCATGAGTGAGAATTACATCATTTATCTTAACAGGTACAAAGAATGGATTCTGAGACACCAATTCAGATAGAAATGGATAAATAAATGCGATGTTGGGGCCTTGAATAAGAATTTTAAATTCCTTCTCTAATGATGTGAAAAGTGCAATAAATGAATAGAGTTGTAACTATCTTGTTTTGTAAATAACAGAAAAGTTTATCATACCATGTATCTGAAGGTGTTGCATAAATATTAGATAAGGACATCTGAATTATCATTCCAAATGAATAGATGAACTTATAATAGTGGTGAGGAAGAGACTTCAGAATGTAGAAAGTCTTAGCAAGAAAGGTGGCTTGCAATTCTTCGAATTAAAAATCTTATATGTAAAAGCAATATGTAAAAAAACTTATATGTAAAAGCAATATGTAAAAAAATCTTATATGTAAAAGAAATAATGTATCTGTATCTACTTATTGATGATAAGCAGAGAATCTTATTCAGAGAACATACTAAATCTTTGCCTATTCTTTCTTTGTTCTCTTTGTTTTTGTATTTTTTTTTAGTTCATAGGTTTATTTTAAGTATGCACATTTATCAAAGAGCCTGCAGGCCATATTNATATTAGTTATGAGCTGTTTTTACCTTGAGTTTTAGATTCTGTACTTCTTTAGCCAAATAAGGAATAACCTAATTTTGTATAATTGTTGGAATATAAAAAAATAATGAGATCCTCTTGCATCAAAATACATTTATAAATATGCATATGTTAGTAACTTTCCAACTAAAATACCACATCTCGGCACATCTTTCCTATTTATGCATTTATACATCACATGCTCACATCTCTAATTCCACAGCACATTTGCCTTTTTCCACATCATTTCCCCCTCATATTACCCATCTATGAATTGGCTCACTGGAGAACTTAAAGTTTAAAAAGTCAAAGCCTGTTCTCGCTGCAAATATTGAGTTCTTTTAATATTTCATTCAGGATTGAGATTTTCCTTTTTAAAATATACATGTTGTTCATTGTGCCCATATACTATAAGACCTCAAATGGAACATTCTCATCAAAAGCAAATTTTTATTATTGCAGAGAATAATCTGGAGGAAGTGTGCACAAAGTTTTGCATATAGCACCACCAGCAAGTTAAAATTGTTGCATTTGGTCCCAATAACATGTGAGGGAAAGGGTAACAACTGGGTATGGGAGACCTAGAATCTCGTTCCAGGTGTATCACACATGCAATGGATGTTTTTGGATAAGTTACCTCACTATACTATCCTCCCAGAGTCTCAGAGTAGCCAGAAGAGATTTCCGAGGTTCCTCCCAGCTCAGATATCATTGTCAAAGTGACTATTTCACCAAGGAAGCCTCATTATTAGTGGGTTCCATATTTGCATCACTTACTAATTAAAATTGATCTGTAATCCTCAAATCAATACTTGCTCACTTTGTGGTCATGCATGAGTATGTGCAGAGTGATGAAAAATTTGAGTTACCCAATCTGCACATTCTCAGCGGAGGGCAAATGAGGCAACACTGCCTTCTTGTTTCAGCTCTCCTAATGTAAACACATGTCCTTTTGGCAGTCTATGCAGTGCCACATTTTCTGCATCTTTGTGCTTTTTTTGTTAGTGATTTTGCTGTTTAAAAGGGCTCCCATGCATAGTGCTGAAGTGCCGTCTAGTGTTCTTGAGCACAAGAAGGCTATGATGTGCCTTATGGAGAAAAGTGTGAGTTAGATTTTGTTTAGGCATGTGTTGTATGCTGTTGGCCATGAATTTAATATTATTGCAGCAACAATATATGTTAAATAAGGTTTCTTTAACACACATAAAACAAGGTGACCTAATGTTTGGTTGACCCAAATATTGTGATCAGAATCTACTAAGAAACAAATCCTGCATTTCCCTGAAGAGGTGTTTCAGAACTAATTCAGTGTTTAGGGAGACGTTATAGAAAATACCTATAGTGAACAGAGAGAATGTACTGTTTTTATGGAAAACTTAAAGAATAGGGATCAACACAAAATCATTGCTTAATAATTGGAAGTGGCCAGACATTGTCATTTTGACCATCTACTTGCCTCAGGCACTGGGACTGGGCCAGTGGGGACTGCTGTGGACAACTTGCCAGACCTTCCCAGAACAACCCTAGTGAAGTCCCTTGAGGATACAGTGCTGTGGAGACTGAGTCTGGGAGGTATTTTCATTAAAAGAAGGAAGAGGGGACTTCCCTGGTGGTCCAGTGGTTAGGAATCCATGCTTCCATTGCAGCAGGTACAGGTTCCATCTTTAGGTCAGGAACTAAGATCCTACATGCCATGTGGTGTAGCAAAAAAGAAGGAAGGAAGAGAGGGATAGTTCACAGAGTAAAGAACAAAATAAAGCTTTTTTGAATTTAATAGGAGAGAGTCCTTTGTGGAGAGAATCTCCAAGTGGGGTACACATCCTCCATGGGATACATCAGTTCATTAAGGTGCCCTCCCTTAGTGCAGACAAGAGGCAGGCAGAAGGTCTCACATGGCTGCGGTTACTGCAAGCAGACAACTTACAGAGGGAGAGGGAGTTGCGGTGAGGACAGATGAGGCGTCTTCTCGTGCTTCTGGGTCCAGCGCACTGCCAGTGATTGCCGGCAGGATGTTAACCATGCCAACGTTCACATGCCTGTGGGTGTTATCAATGTGGTTCATTTCATAAAAACAAAGTCTTCAACTAGGAGGATCCTTATAACTCTTCACCACGCGATGGGGAGTGGCCACGTTCTCACAAGCTGTCTCAGGGCAGTGTATTTAAAGAAACTGTAGAACTAACCTGAGAGTGGGTCCGGCATTCTTTCTTTCTTCCACAAAAAAGACAAGAGTTGCAGATGAGCAAGTGGCTATTGTTAACATGTCATCTAAGTCAAAGTCGCTCAGTCGTGTCTAACTCTTTGCGACCCCATAGACTACACAGTTCGTGAAATTCTCCAGGCCAGAACACTGGAGTGGGTAGCCTTTCCCTTCTCCAGGGGATCTTCTCAACCCAGGAACTGAACCCAGGTCTCCTGAATTGCAGGCAGATTCTTTACCAACTGACCTATCAGGGAAGCCCCAATATGTCATCTAGCACATTTTTTTTAAGTAAAGTATTAACAGTAGGCCCTAAGTAGAAGTGATACTTTAACACTTAGTGAGAAAGTAATTTCTTTCCAAAAGAAATTTAATCTATGGCAAGAGCATTTTGAAAACAGATGTTTGGAAATGTTCCCATTTACTCTGTATTACCAAAAAAAAAAAAAAAAACCAAACCCTTAACTCAGGAAAAATTTCAACAAATGTCTTTACATAAAAGATGGTATTGAAAAATGCATGTTGGGAGTTAATAAAGCTTATCTAATGAGGTATTATTTCCATTTGGATCTACATCTCTGTAATGTGTCTTTTTCAGCTCTGATGGACTTTGAAACCAAGTATCAAAATATACTGAGCATATAACCAGACAGTTGAATGTTATCTCACAAAAGGATCACCCCAAATTTTCAGACATGACAAAGCATATTTAACACATTGATCCTATTAAAAATACTAATAGTAATACTTTAAAAAGCACAAATATTTTGTACTAATCAAATAA
>SJYQ01005365.1:123284-154000 GCA_006410935.1 Redunca redunca
TCTGCAGTGATTCTGGAGCCCAAAAAAATAAAGTCTGACACTGTTTCCCCATCTATTTCCCATGAAGTGATGGGACCGGATGCCATGATCTTAGTTTTCTGAATGTTGAGCTTTAAGCCAACTTTTCCACTCTCTTCTTTCACTTCCATCAAGAGGTTCTTTAGTTCTTTTTCACTTTCTGCCATAAGGGTGGTGTCATCTGCATATCTGAGGTTGTTGATATTTCTCCTGGCAATCTTGATTCCAGCTTGTGCTTCCTCCAGCCCAGCGTTTCTCATGATGTACTCTGCATATAAGTTAATAAGCAGGGTGACAACATACAGCCTTGACGTCCTCCTTTTCCTATTTGGAACCAGTCTGTTGTTCCATCTCCAGTTCTAACTGTTGCTTCCTGACCTGCATATAGGTTTCTCAAGAGGCAGGGCAGGTGGTCTGGTATTCCCATCTCTTTCAGAATCTTCCATAGTTTATTGTGATCCACATAGTCAAAGGCTTTGGCATAATCAATAAAGCAGAAATAGATGTTTTTCTGAAACTCTCTTGCTTTTTCCATGATCCAGCGGATGTTAGCAATTTGATCTCCGGTTCCTCTGCCTTCTCTAAAACCAGCTTGAACATCAGGAAGTTCACAGTTCATGTATTGCTGAAGCCTGGCTTGGAGAATTTTAAGCATTACTTCACTAGCATGTGAGATGAGTGCAAATGTGCAGTAGTTTGAGCATTCTTTGGCATTGCCTTTCTTTGGGATTGGGATGAAAACTGACCTTTTCCAGTCCTGTGGCCACTGCTGAGTTTTCCAAATTTGCTGGCATATTAAGTGCAACACTTTCAGAGCATCATCTTTCAGGATTTGAAACAGCTCAACTGGAATTCCATCACCTCCACTAGCTTTCTTCATAGTCATGCTTCCTATGGGCCTCTTGACTCCACATTCCAGGATGTCTGGCTCTAGGTGAGTGATCACACCAGCTCTTTTTTGTACAGTTCTTCCGTGTATTCTTGCCACCTCTTCTTAATATCTTCTGCTTTTGTTAGGTCCATACCATTTCTGTCCTTTATTGAGCCCATCTTTGCATGAAATGTTCCCTTGGTATCTCTAATTTTCTTGAAGAGATCTCTGGTCTTTCCCATTCTATTGTTTTCCTCTATTTCTTTGCACTGATCACTGAGGAAGGCTTTCTTATCTCTCCTTGCTATTCTTTGGAATTCTGCATTCAAATGGGTATATCTTTCCTTTTCTCCTTTGCTTTTGGCTTCCCTTCTTTTCACAACTATTTGTAAGGCCTCCTCAGTTGAGCTGTTTCAAATCCTGAAAGATGATGCTCTGAAAGTGCTGCACTTAATATGCCAGCAAATTTGGAAAACTCAGCAGTGGCCACAGGACTGGAAAAGGTCAGTTTTCATTCCAATCCCAAAGAAAGGCAATGCCAAAGAATGCTCAAAAAAGGCCATTTTGCTTTTTTGCATTTCTTTTTCTTGGGGATGGTCTTGATTTGCATCTCCTTACTTCTTACTCCACACAAATCCCTAAATTCCCAACAGAGGTACCATCAAAAAAAAAAAAGACCAGATTTAAAGAGATAGGGGTAGCATGCTTATCAGTTCAGTTCAGTTGCTCAGTCGTGTCCAACTCTTTGTGACCCCATGAATTGCAGCACACCAGGCCTCCCTGTCCATCACCAACTCCCAGAGTTCACTCAAACTCACATCCATTGAGTCAGTGATGCCATCCAGCCATCTCATCCTGTGTCGTCCCCTTCTCCTCCTGCCTCCAATCCCTTCCAGCATCAGAGTTTTTTCCAATGAGTCAACTCTTTGCATGAGGTGGCCAAAGTACTGGAGTTTCAGCTTTAGCATCATTCCTTCCAAAGAACACCCAGGACCGATCTCCTTTAGAATGGACAGGTTGGATCTCCTTGTAGTCCAAGGGACTCTCAAGAGTCTTCTCCAACACCACTGCTACTGCTACTGCTAAGTCACTTCAGTCGTGTCTGACTCTGTGTGACCCCATAGACGCAGCCCACCAGGCTCCCCCGTCCCTGGGATTCTCCAGGCAAGAACACTGGAGTGCGTTGCCTTTCCTTCTCCAATGCATGAAAGTGAAAAGTGAAAGGGAAGTCACTCAGTCGTGTCCGACTCTTCGCAACCCCATGGACCGCAGCCTACCAGGCTCCTCTGTCCATGGGATTTTCCAGGCAAGAGTACTGGAGTGAGGTGCCATCGCCTTCTCCGACAGCATGCTTAAAAAAGACCACAAAAGGAGGTCAATAGAAATGGGTCCTGAAACACCAGAGGGCAGCATGTGGTGGCTGTCCCAGGGAATGAAATTTATTTTAGGGTCCCCCATTTTCCCCTGCTCCCCTTGTCTATGCAACAGCTGCCTGGAAACCACAAGTACGGCTGGTCTTCACGATGAGCTCTTTCTCCCCTTCTGCCCCACACCATCAGTACAGAAAACAACTTGGCCTTAGGACTGGAGGGCAGGTGATGATGGGCTACCCTGAGGACAGACATACAGCTCGGGGAAAGCAGCACAGAGTTGGGAATGTGGGCAATGAATAGTCACTACCTTTCCATGTTTATAATGATGAGGGATTCTGACATCTTATGAAGTCCCCAAAAAAACAAATTTCCAATGAATGGCATAACAATAGTCTAGCAGAGAGAGTAACTGATTAGAAAAGGCCCTGATGCAGGGAAAGATTGAGGGCAGGAGGAGAAGGGGACAACAGAGGACAAGATGGTTGGATGGCATCACTGACTCAGTGGACATAAGTTTGAGCAAGCTCCAGGAGATGGTAAAGGACAGGGAAGCCTGGCGTGCTGCAGTCCATGGGGTCACAAAGAATCGGGACACAATTTAGCGAATGAACAACAACAATAACAATGCCTTAAACAAGATATACAATGTGAAAGCTATTTCTTCTCACATCTGCCTGGATAGATTTCATAAAACTACCATAAAAGTATTCTGTATTTACTGGAGAGAAAACTTGATGCTGCATGGGTCTGCCCTACTCTTCTTCAGAAATTGACTGTATATTCGCCAGAGCATCTGTTACAAACTGTTCCCATGATCAAACTCCAAACGACACACTGACTGTTTCCCTTATTCTCAGCAAGTGGCCTTGCCTCCTACTCTACTGAGATGATCAAAAGAATCTGACACGGGATCCCTTAATTTTGCTCCTTCACCCCAAAACACTGCTGCAGCATTATCACACATATTCTCTTTCTACCTTGGGAAAGTCATGACCTCTCTTCTGAGCCCCTCATCCACAGCGCCAACTGTCCTGATGGAAGCTCAGACTTAATATGACTATTCTGGTCCTCTTTTCCCCCAAATTAGAAGCTCCTCTTGGTTTTCTCTGCCTGCTCAGAACACCCCCGTTCTTGTAATCACCATCCTCCTCTTGCCTTTCTCTTCTCTTCAGCTGCTGCTGCTGCTGCTTAGTCGCTTCAGTTGTGTCTGACTCTGTGCAACCCTATGGCCTGCAGCCTGCCTGGCTCCTCTGTCCATGGGATTCTCTAGGTAAGGGTACTAGAGTGGGTTGCCATGCCCTCCTCCAAGGGAGCTTCCCGACCCAGGGATCGAAACCAGGTCTCCTGCATTGCAGGCAGATTCTTTACCGCTGAGCCACCAGGGAAGCCCCTCTCCTATTCAAGCAGTGGTCAAATCCTATTCACTCTACTTCAGCAATATCTTTTGCATCTCCATCCTCTTTTTCCTTTCTATTTCTAAACTACTTCTCAGCCTGCTAAGGGTTCTTTCTGCTTCTAGCCTTCCCATCACCAGTTCTAACAATTAATCCATCCTAGACAGTGTTGCTATTTCATTTCCTAATGCACAACTCTAATCTATCTACTGACCCAATGGCTGCCAAATACTGTCAAGTTAATATCAAAACACCCTGACTTTCAAGCCTTGTCACAAGCTGATTCTACCTATTTTGGGGAGGGGGATCTTTTCCCACTGCTCAAATACAACAGTCATATCAGGCTATTTGCCCTCATGTATATACCGTCTCCATTTTATCTTTGCTCATGCCTCTCTTTTCTATCCATCACATTCTATGAAATGAAATACTCCAAGCCTTCAAGGTTCATTCCAAAGCACAAGATGCCTTAAGCCTTCCTCCTGGCTTGGTTTCTCTCTTCCCACTCCTGCCCGAAAAGAACCACTTTCTTCCCTGCAATGGCTGCTTCACTCCTTTAACATACATTTCTGTCTTGTGTCAAGGTTGTCCGAAGTTGTTCTTGTTCGTTCCCCATTTAAGCAGGTAGCAGACTCCACATCCCTTGCTTCATGGAGGTCAGGGGCAGAATAAAAAAAAAAAAGAATAATTTCTGGCTCTTTCTTTTTAAAAGCCAGAGGCCCATGGGGAGGATAGAGTTTTAGAGAAGGTTAGTGGCTTGGAAAAACAGGAGAAAAACATCAGACTAAAAGGAAATTCTTCCAATTAGGGGTGGAAGCAACTTCTGCAGATTCTGCTACCTGGCAGAGGCCATGGTGGGGAAAGACCTTGAGAGGAAGAGCTTTTGGATGAAGTATCTGGGGAGCTGGGGCCATGGGCAGTAACATTTTCAGTCTTGCCCAGAAGCAGCAGATAGCCAACAGGTGTCAAGGCACCATGGTGAGGCACACAATGGGATGGGCTGCTCAGAGGTGGACCTTTCCCAAAGCCCTTATTACTGCATAAGATTCTTAAAAACTTACAACAACTCCCCCACACCACCCCCATCCCTGGTGATGGGGGGAATGGAGCAGAGCGAAAAATGAGATGAAATTTCCCACCAACCCAGCAGGGTAGAGGTGCAGTTTTTTTAAATTATTGTAAAAAATAGAGATACCATCTCTTTATCACCTGAATTTGTGGACTGATATTCCTTCTTGATTTGTTTAAATACACATATCACAACTTCTCCCTTGATGAAAATTCAATTCAACAATATTTACTGAGTGCCCACTATGTGACAGGCACCCTTCTATATGGACAGAGATATAGCAATGAACAAGCCTGAAGACCCCTCCTCCAAGGCATTACATTTTGGTGGGAGGTCGGTGTTCAAGTACACACACTTCTAGACGGATACCTATCAACATGAGCCACAAAAAAATCAAACCACTACAGGGAATCCAGTGTGGTGGGAAGTGAGGGCAGGATTACATAGGCGGTGGGAAAAGCCCTCCAGACATGCTGCCATTCGAGCTGTGTCTGAAGAAAGGGCAAGAGAGAGCCCACCTGTATCTGAGCAAGTACACTACCAACTCTGCAGGACCAGCCAGGATGCCCGGCCCACAAAAAGCTCAGGCTCTGAACCAAGAGGAGGGGCCGTCGCTGTCAGAGACAGAGGGCGGTGGATCAAGGTGAACACCTGGAATTCTCTCAGCTTTGCTCCCTCCGCAGGGTGCCACACTCAGAATGTGTGTGCTCAGGAAGTATTTAACTGAATGAAGGGGGAGCCGAGCATCAAGCATCACTATTTATACCACGATGAGAAGTTATAGCTACTGCATAAAAATATGCATATATATATGACACAAAAATGATCCATAAGCTCACAGCCAGATATAACCAATTTTAAAATTTAAATACTAGTCCTACTAGTCTTTTATTATTTGTAGATCCTGATTTTTTCACATTTGAGACAACATATGTCCTGTTTTCTTCACTTAATCCTATTGTGATTTGTAATATCATCCATTAACTCATTGAAGTGACTGACATGCATCTCTAGCTGGTTTCAATACCTTGGACAAAGTGGTAACAAGGTGACTGACTTTTTATTAAGGGCCACAAGGGGTGCTCAGAAGCCACTGAATTTTATGAGGAGGGGGATCCATGGGCCACCAAACTTGTAGACAGAGAAACCGTTACTGGCATGGATATCCTGGCTCTAGGATGCCTGCTGCTAACGGAGGGAACGTCCTGGCTTCCCTACGCACAGGGCATGGTCACCATTAGCAAGATGGTGCTTGTGAATTCTCCCCTGTCCCTCTGGGTTTGAGGCATTGGAACAGTTCCTAAAAGAGTCATTTTGTTCCTCTCGGGTTTCTGTTTTACTCTAGTAACTGCCCCCACCTGTTCCTAATGTTCTCTCTGGAGGGAAAATTCAGCTTGATTCAGCGTCTATAACCTGTGGCATTCTAAAAGAGCCAGACCATGTTGTAATGCAAGGAAATGTAGCTCAAACTCCTAAGATAATAACCATACATTAGAAAATATAAAGTGTATTTATTTTCAGTGTCCAGGATTATAAACTCTTCAACTAAGAAAATAAAACATGTGCCTAGGTTTAAAAAAGAAATCAGAAAGGACTTAATCGAAATCAAGCCTAAGCTCTTCTCTGATGCAGCTTCCTTTCCTTCCGTCTGCTTTGGGAATGGCTCTTTCTGGAAAAACTGTAATGCCTGTGCTAGGGTATCCTCAGCCCCCAGAGGAATCTAATGGGCATGTTCATGGCCAAAAAGGAAGACCCTATTACATGTTTTTGGAGTAAATGCAGATTTTTACAAATGAATCAACATTGCTATAGCTTGAGGATGATTTAGGCTGGTTGCTGCAGCTACTTTTTTGCCCATGAGCAACAAATTAATTTATTCAAGACCTGCATTACTGAAAGGAAAACAAAACGGAGGCAGGGCAAAATTAATGGGAAACTTAAGAAAATCACAACCACCAACAAACAACCCTCAGTTTGGCTGAGATAATTAGAGCCAGATGGAAGGGGTAGCCCAGGTAACCAGATGGTTAGGACGCATCTAAGGACAGAAACGGCTGTGCATCAGCCAGCACAGTCCCAAACCTCCAAATCACTTGGAGGAGCAAAGAATCCTTCCTTTTTTCCTCTTTTTCTTCCCTCCACTTTTCTTCCTCTTTCCCCTTTCCCTATAGCAATGGGGATGTTCCATGTTGGAGCTCTTCTAAACATAAAGGCACAGTGAGATGGGGCTGGGCACCAAAACCAAGGTGCAGGGGTGGATGGATTAGAGCAAAGCGTCCAGGACTTAATCACAATCATTCTCCCCAAACTCTGGGTTTCAAAATAGGACTCCCATCCGAGGGATAATAAAAGGCACATTCAGCTGTTCTAAGCCTGTCCTACAATTTCTGGTGGGCTGTTAGACACTTTGAGCTTAACCAGACCTGTGCATATCCTCTGTCTAATTCTATCATGTGGCTTCTAATGCCTTCATATGTAGCCTCTGGCAACAAAGCCATTTTCCAATTGCTAATATCCTCTCCCTTCAGCACTCATCCTGCCAGAATCATTTACAGCTCTGTGTCTGAATCTCCCCAGAAAACAGATTTTTTTTTTCTTTTGGCGAGATGGTTTCCGGCAAACAACCCTTTCCACAGGACAAATGAATATAGAAGTTCTGTTCACAACAATCAGCACAATAGTGAAGAAATTCAGGGATACTGATGTCTCATTAAGGACAAGAAAGTTGCAGAAGTTCTTTATGTAGTATTTTAAAATTTATGGCTCTGATCACATTTGTGACTTCCCCCATTTAGTGAAGAACACTAGTTTATTCGTCAACACTTTTTAATGTTTCAATTAAAAATTGAAACATGAAACATTAAACTCCAGAAACCCTTATGAGAAATTGCACGAGCTCTACAAAGATAAGGACTTTGGTCTATTGTGTTCAACTCCATACGTACAGTTTCTAATATAGTAGCTGGCACTTCAAAAGTATTCATTAATATTTAATGTTTAATGAACCAAGGTATTTTCCATTGGGAAACCAAAAGTCTGGCCATCTTTTGATTTGTGGTGTTCTGTGTGAAACAACTGTTTATCTATCTTGGGGTTAAGAAGGAAAATTCTGACCTAGTTTCTCTTAGGAAGCAACAAAACTCTTAAAATAGATTTCTATCTAGCTTATTTTAAATGTGCAAACTACCACTAGGTATTTAGAAAGTTGGTCCTTTCTTCCATTACAAATAAAAATTCCATCTTGTGTCAGAGCAGTACTCCATTATCAGCTACACGCTAAGCCCTACCTGCAATAACAACAGATTGCTCACCTTATGCTATGCCTAACAAGAAGATTCTGGACTCCAAAAGAAGGGCAGACTTCAAGATACATATGCTAAGATGGCATTTTCTCACTTCTCTCCATCTTTGGGGAAACAAAACAAAAATAGAATTTATACATTCAAAAAATGCTCCATATTGTTTTATTTTTAATCATTCTTAGCTATTTGATCTAGTGGCTGAGGATTTGAGAAAATATAAAATTTCCACCTCTACTTTTAACTGTTAAACCTGATTTCATAGAACTCTAACAACTGTTGGCCAAATTCCAGATGAAGCTGTGCAGTGATTAGGAACTGACTTTTTAAAATTCCCTTTTATAATGAAATGATAAACTAAAATCCAGGCTGCTGTAGAATCTTTTCCAGAGAACAACAGTCTGTTCCAAACGTGCTGTCAGCTAGAGAGAAAACCAGTGGTGCTCCCAATAGGAAAAGTGGGCTGGGATGAAAGAAGCAGAACTGAATCCTATGAAATTCAGATGGAGAGCTAAGAGTTTTCTGGGTTTTCTTTAAAGCTGAGCATAGGGAAAGGTACCAGCAAGAGGTAAAACCAATTCATGATGATGTCAAACCTGGTGCTTCTGAGAGTTCCTCACAGATTGCATGTGGAATTCTCAAGAAAAGGAAAGCACATGCATTAAGAAATCTCCAATGTGCCATTGAGGATTTGGGGATGGTATTTCCATGTACCTCCTGTTTTGATAGTTTTGAAACCAATTACTATGAAATGTGTATATGATCCAGTTGTGGACTTAGCCTGTGGGTGTGGTTATCAAGAAAATGAGGAAATCCATTGACCATTTATCTTAGATAACTGCTGTCTCATCTATTAAATGTTCAGTAGAAACTATTTTGTTAACTGTAGTAGGAGTGATCATAAATCATTGTTACTTGTGACTATTACTGAAATGTAAAACATTAAAATTTTTCCTTTTCATGCCTTCTCACTTTGGGGTACTGTTTGGAAATATACTTCATGCATATCTTTCCTAGATTCAGCCCCATAAACAGGAAATGTGATTTAAGCTTTGACAGCATTTAAGCTTGCCTCCAGGTGGCCCTAGTGGTAAAGGACCTGCCAATGTGGGAGACGTAAGAGATGTGGGTTCGATTTCTGGGTCGGGAAGATCCCCTGGAGGTGAGCATGGCAACCTACTCCTGTATTCTTGCCCATAGAATTCTATGGACAGAGGAGCCTGGTGGGCCATAGTCTATAGGGTTGCAAAGAGTCGGACACAATTGAACAAATTAGCAGGCATGCACACAAGCTTTTAAGAGCTAAATGGGCTTGGCTATTGATTTCTTACTGCATTACCTGGGTTATTGGAAATGTATTTGTTAATTTGACTGACAATGAGGTTGACAGCATAACAGTATTACCACCAAAAGCAGTTTTGATTTTTGCCTTTAATTAGAATTTTCACACCAGAGCAGCTTGGATTTGTCAGGGATTCATGCTTTAAAGGGATTATGTTGAAGATTATAAAAGTAGAACCCTTGTGAAAAGAGCCTGGATATCCATCTTAGGAACTGCAGTCCCATATCCTATTGGCCAAGTTGCTTATGAATGTTTAAGGATTCCTGTCACACTTTAAGTTGCTGTGAAAGTGTAGAGCAACTAGAAAAATCCTCCTAAGGAAAAGGCTGATTGGGAGTTGGCATGGCAACTGTAAACAGGACCCAACCTTCCCATTTTAGAGAACTCAAACAAACCTTAAGAGCTGGAAGGAGAATGCCAGAATGATCGGAATACCTAAAAGATGAGAAGATAACAAAAGTGCTGTTTAATTAAAGAAGATACAATCAGAAAACGGTAGAAGGATGGTGCTAGCAAAGAGCTAAAGAGCCTTTCATTCTTTAGTCTAGCGGAAGCAGAATATCAGATGGCTGAGATGGGAGTGAGGCAGCCCCGTGGAGATGAGGGCATTGTGTGGAGCTGGGCAGCCTTCCAGCCCTGAGGTGGACCAAGCGGACAAGGTGCACAGGCCGAATTAGAGCACTGCCCACAAGTCAATTGAAATATTTCATAATTGAGGGGAAATGGTTTCTAAGGAGCACTGCCTCCATGAAAGGGATCTGGAATGAGACCAGTAATAAAATTAACCAGACCTCCATTTGAGCCACTGCACTCTGTGGCAGTGTTGACTGTGTCATCTGCTTCAACCTCAAGAGAAAACCTGAACCCTATGTTTATATGAAGAGATACAGGGCTTTTCCCAGACTGCCAATCAGATGACACATTTGGATGACATTAATCATAAGGGAAGAGGCACTACTAACGTCTCTCCCATCCCACCCCCACATCACATTTACATATTCAAAAGGTGATACAAGATCAAGCCTCAAGGTGATTGAAATTCATTTGGAAGGGATAAGGCTAGAATATACATGGACAATACTTTAGACCACCTATTAAGCATGTATAACTAGCTAAATGTGGACACTCTCTAGATTCCAGAGTCTAGTTTAATCCCATTTCAGCTATTTAGATCCCTGCATAAGAACTTTAGCAGGCATCATTCCAGATTGAGGAAGAGACGACTATTGCCAAATACATGCCTTGACAATGCTTTCCTAAAATGGAAATGTCTCTACTACCCTTACAGATTAAAAAACAAAATTGAGAGCAACTTAAATATCCATTATCTGGGTCTTCTTATATAAATATGATGCATTCCTCTTTATTTTTCTAAATCAGAGAATGAGGAAGTTCACTTTGTTCTGATACAGAAAAGTTTGTAGCATTTGACATCCAAACAGAAGAGTAGAAACCACCATATACATTTCAAGTAGAGAAGGATGCAATGTAGGGAACTGGTTAAAAACTGATGGAAGGGCTGAGGAGTAAAGAAAAAAGGCAGCTGTAACTTAAAGACTGGAAGCTGCCACTGTCCCTTGGCTGGATCCTGTGAGTGGATACTCGCTGCCAATGTTGCTGAAACCACCCCCAGGCTGGTGGAGCTTGTACCACAAACAGTCAAGCCCAGTTGCATGCCCCTGATGCTTCCAGTAGCATGAAAGAAAGTGAAAGTCGCTCAGTTGTGTCTGACTCTTTGCGACCCCAAGGACTATACAGTCCATGGAATTCTCCAGACCAGAATACTGGAGTGGGTAGCCTTTCCCTTTTCCAGGGCATCTTTCCACACCCAGGTCTCCCACACTGCAGACAGATTCTTTACCAGCTGAGCCACCAGGGAAGCCCAAGAATACTGGCATGGGTAGCCTATCTCTTTTCCAGCAGATCTTCCCCACCCAGGAATCGAACTGGGTCTCCTGCATTACACGAGAAATTATTAATCTCTTTCCCCTACACTGAAACCTATCATCTATGCCTTCCACTGAAAGAAGCTAACATGAAATCGGTTAAATGAGTGAGTCTGGAAAAGGGGCTGGAGATTATCTAGAAGGATGAATTTGGACCTAACAGCCAAGAGACACAATCTGTTACATCTACTCTTTTGCTGCTCATGTTCCATTGTATCCATGCAACATCATACTTCTACCTAACAGAAAGAAAGCAAAGATATTGACCATATAAATGACTTCAGGCTTACTCTGTCTCCAAAAGAGGGGAACACAAAGTGAGACCACTATAAGGAGGCAGCATCAGTCACTGTATTCACCTCTGGGTGATGTCATTTCCTCTTCTATTTTAATCACCATAGCACCTTGGATTTGAGAAGGAAATGGCAACCCACTCCAGTGGTCTTGCCTGGAGAATCCCAGGGACGGGGGAGCCTGGTGGGCTGCCGTCTATGGGGTCGCACAGAGTCAGACATGACTGAAGCAACTTCGCATGCAAGCATGCATTGGAGAAGGAAATGGCAATCCACTCCAATGTTCTTGCCTGAAGGATCCCAGGGACAGAGGACCCTGGTGGGCTGCCGTCTATGGGGTCGCACAGAGTCAGGCACGACTGAAGCGACTTAGCAGCAGCAGCACCTTGGATATTCTGTAACCTAAAGACTAAACTGTAAACTTAACCACCAGTGACACTCAGTGTTACACTTAACAAAGCAAAAAAGTACACAGAGCTGCTATAGTCCTTGTTTTAGTAACTGGTTACAAAAATAATTGAATGATAATGGTAAGAGTTGAATAATAACTGTTCCTGAGCTTCTTCCATTGTCTAGCCCATGTTCCATCTGCCTTAAATTGACACCTCAGTTCTGTGGGGTTCGTTCCTGCCAAGATAATTTAAATCTTCCTTTCTAAAGGGCCTGACTTTTTAGTAGTCTTGCAGGTTGCAATACTATTCCAAAAATTGTTTTTCCATAAAGGAAAGCGTTCAGTGTAGTGACTGACTGGTGGCTGGCTGGTCCCCCCTGGGGAATGATGCCACTTCAGGTCCCTGCTGTCCAGCAGGCTAGGCACCCAGCAGTGACAGTAGCCGCTGTCACTGGAGTGACACTGTCACATGGAGGGGAAGTCCATATTGCTGAGCCCGTGCACGACTTCCATTCCTGCCACAGTGGCTACATTTTACATGGGCCTACTGAGCACACCTCAGGGTGGCTGGGAAAGGGGCTGACTGGTCCACAGAATGGGCATCCTGTCCAGCTGGTTACTGAGTGCCTTGTGGCAAGTGCCCTATGGTGAGCTTTCACATATGGAGTCGCCCATATGGAGAGACTCACCTGCAAACCTCTTCCTCAGACTCCTGTGCCACCAATATACGAACCAAACCACTAGTCACCCATGAATTGGTGTACAGCCCTCCCTCTGGCCATCTCTCCATCCAAAGTGGACAACTGCTTCACCCTCCTCCTGCTCTAGACTGTTAATGTCTCTGCAGTACACATCTTTCTGGTGCCTTCAAATTGTAAGGGGCCATCCATGAACCTGATTCAAACATTTTCTTCCTCAGTCATCTGTCAATCCCAAAATGACAAGAGGGGGTTGCTCCGGGAGTAGGAACTCGCTTGTACACTCAGGACCTCCGCAGCTCCAGTCTGGAATACGCTATTTACACTGGATAAGGATTGCTGCTTTGCACGCCAATCGTATGGCTGGTGGACCCATGTATTGCTGCAAAACAAATTATCCCGAAACTGAGCAACGAGCATTTATTATCTGTCATGGTTTCTGGGATTCAGGAATCCAGGTTAATTAAAAAGATCTGGCTCAGGGTCTCTTCACAAGATTGCAGTCAAGTGCCAGCCAGTCCTTCCCTTGAGGTCTACCCAGACATGCTATTGGCCAGTGGTTCTCAAATGGGGGGGGGCAATTTGGGAGTAGAAATGGGGGGAGAGCTGCTGCTGGAATCTAATGGGTAGAGGCCAAGGATGCTGCTAGACATCCTACCATTCTCAGATAGCCTCCCACATCAAAGAACTTTGTCCCCAGATGTCCACACTGCTGAGGTTGAGACACTCTGTTAGGGAGCCTTGTTCTGCTCTGGTCTCCGCACAAAACTTGGCAGCTTTATGCGTTATTCAGATGTGGCTTTGATCAATACACTCAAAAAGAGTGTACGTTATCTCAAAAATCAAGAGGTAGAGAACACTGTTTGCTCTTATTCAGTGATAGGTGGGTACAGAGTGTACAATTTGCCTTTCAGTTTGGAGAGGAAATGCCACCATTTCCTAGACCACTGGACCCCTAGAACCTTCACTGAGGTAGCAGGCCTTTGGCTATTCTTGGAGTCTCTCTCCCACCCTCTGGCATACATGTGTCTCATCAAGGCATCAAGGGCATGTGCTACTTCCTGCTCATCATGTCAATAATGTAATATATCAGCATTGTGTTCTGGGGAATATCAAGATGATCAAGGTCCCTGCAGAGTAGATCTTGTCAGACAGCAGAAGAATCACATGGGCCAGAGAGAAGCCAGGGAGGGTGTTTTGCTGATCCTGCTAATTGAGAACAAACTCCATCTGGTGTTCTTTGTTAGTTTGGTATCAAGGAAAAAAAAAAAAAAAAAAAGGCATCTGCCAGATCAATAGTTGCCTTCAAAGTGCCAGAAGCTCTGCTCTGTTATCCAACAAAGAGACTACATCTGGTCCAGTACCTGAATAATTCTTCAACAACTCACAGTCATTCTCCAATAACCATCACCGCTGCTGCTGCTGCTAAGTCGCCTCAGTGGTGTCTGACTCTATGCGAGAACCTCCCACCAGGTTCTCCTGTCCCTGGGATTCTCCAGGCAAGAACACTGGAGTGGGTTGCCATTTCCTTCTCCAATGCATGAAAGTGAAAAGTGAAAGTGAAGTCGTGTCCAACTCTTTGCGACCCCGTGGACTGCAGCCCACCAGGCTCCTCTGTCCATGGGATATTCCTGGCAAGAGTACTGGAGTGGGGGGCCACTGCCTTCTCTGAATAACCACCACAGTCATTCTCTAATAACCACCTTCCTTCTGCCACGCCAAACAGGTAAGTTAAATGAAGATGTGGCAGGAGAACCCCTGCAATGTCCAAGTATTAGATGGAAATACTAATCTCTGCAACCCCCGCCCCCCCCCAACCAAGGATGTGGTATTGCTTTCAGTTCACTCTTACTCTTATGAAAGAGGAGGAAATTCCAGGAAGCTTCTGCAAGGTCCTGCCTACCATAATAAAGCTCACCACACAGGTCAGGGAATCAATACAGGGGAATCAATAATCTTTTAGTTATTGAGGACAGCTATCACAACTCTTTTCAGGGATGGAAAATAACCATAGTGGATTAAATGGACACACTGAGAGGCAAGCCACAGGCCAGAGTTAAATTTCTCACCTGATCAAGTGACCTCTATACCCTTCATGCCCCAGAAGTATGTTGGGGCTTTGACTCAGAACTAATGTCCAGAAAATCCCCAAAGGCCTGGATAGTCCCCCTTCCTCAGTGCACTTTGGGGAAGAGTTAAAGGAAGATTTATGCTAGATACTTGGGCTTCCATGGTGGTGCAGCAGTAAAAGAATCCATCTGCAATGCAGAAGCTGCAGGAGATGTGGGTTTGATCCCTGGGTCAGGAAGATATCCAGGAGGAAGATGTAGCAACCCACTCCAGTATTCTTGCCTGGAGAATCCATTGAATAGAGGAGCCTGGCAGGCTACAGTCTACAGGGTCACAAAGAGTCAGACACGACTGAAGTGACTTAGCACACAGGCATGCTAGATACTTACAGCAATGTTATAGGGTCCCTTCTCGAGGCTTCCCAGCCTCTTCCTCACTTAATATCAGAGCTCTCAAACCTTAGCATGCATGGCAATCAGCTGAAGTGCCAGCCAAAACAAAGACTGCTGGACCCCCACCTCCAGAGTGTTGGTGTCCCTTGGGCTAGCGGAGGGTCTGAAAATTAGCATTTCTAACAAATTCCCAGGTGCTGTTGCTGCTGTTACTCCTTGGACACAGCTGCAAAATCAATCATCCGGGAATTTCTATGTCTTTGAACTGATTCAGATCTGAGACTTGAGTAATGAGCTATTACTCTACATTGAACAACTAAGGTTTCTATTCACCGGACCTAGAGATTTCCCAGTTACATAAGTCAAATAATTATTAGTAGACCTCCTATCTGTTTTGTTACTCAAGATACCGTGAAAAATAAACAAACATCAAAGATTCTTATGTTCTGAAATACTCTAATTACTACCCCAGACATTCTGCCCATGATAGTAACTGCACCCACCTTGTTGCCAGCTGATAAGAGCTGCCACTTGGCTCTGCCCTTCCAGAAGCCTGCCACTGATGGATATCAAGAAGTCTATTTTAATGAAAGTGTCTTCTTTCATTGGTGAGATTTGTAAGAACCCCCAAACAAGAGACCTTGAAACATCTGCTGAGTCTAGAGAAAATTGATCACAATAATATCAATCAGGAAAGACATTTTCCATTCTGCTCAACAAGCTGTCTCCCAAAATCTCTATCTTGGAGAAGCTAGAAACTGTGGTTAGCATGATAGGGTGATAAGAGTAGACACCTTGCTTGGGCAAAAGGAGAAAAAGCTGATCACAACTTCACCACTACTACATGCTTAGAAGATGAGAAGATTAAGCAGGGTTCTGGTTATTACCTGGAATTACGGTGGTTATGGAATTTAAGGTGGCTCAGAGAGTAAAGAATCTGCCTGCAATGCCAGGAGACCTGGGTTTGATCCCTGGGTCAAAAAAATCCTCTGGAGAAGGGAAAGGCTACACACTCCAGGATTCTTGCCTGGAGAATGGACAGAGGAGCCTGGGGGGCTACAGTCCTTGGGGTTGCAAAAAGTCAGACATAACTGAGCAACTAACATTTTCACACTTTTTAACTTAATTACTGAAATGAGTGGGTTTTTGTGATTTAAAGTGACTAACTGGAGGCCCATTTGTATTCTTTAAGAGTTACCAGAGAACTCAGAGGTCTGCCTGAATTTCCATCCAGGTGATGGTAAAGAAAATCCCATGGAGATTATAGAAGATACTGAGAAAGACAAATAATGTTGCTTGGCAATTGAAGCTTCTAAGACCTGCTTGTTAAATGTAGAAGTTATAATGGCAAATGACGTGGAAACACATGGAGATGATTATATCTCTATGGAGAAGGCAGGAGATAAGCCATCATGCTACCAGACACAGTCACAGCTTCCCAGATCCCCAAAAGAGACAGGCAGCTGTGGATGGTACTATCTGAAGCACTAAGGGTTCCACTGTAGCCTAGAATCACACTCTTGGACTTTTATACCCTCCTGGCCCTCCCTCACAGCCTTTTGTTCCAGAGACTGTGCTTATGTGCTTACACACTCATGGGGTGCAAAACACCCGCCACGTGATTGAGTGTTAACTAGGAGACTGGATGAAATGAAACACAATGTCCTAGAATATTATCCAGGAGGCTCAGACTTTAGATCTGCCTGTGTTTCATTCGTGAATGTCCCAAAACCATTTCTTGGAAAATACATCATTTTCCCTCTTTTCATTAAACACTAAAACAAGCATTTTAAATAAAGCATTTAAATATATAGATAAGTCCATTTCTGGGTCCTGTTCTTTGTTTCCCTTAGATCCCTTAGCTTTATGCCTGCACTGGCACAAGAATAGCAAAAAGGCTAATGGGACTAGAACAGAGAGAGAGGAGCAGAGTAACAGGAGATGAGATCAGAGAGGAATCTTCCCAGGGGGTAAGGGGGAGAGTTACATTCTGCCTTTAAACTTTGTGAGCCATGGAAGGGTTTTGAGCAGCGGGTGATATGATTTGACAGGTAATAACAAGATCACTCCAACTGCTGTGTTGCTCTATGGAGAACAGATGGTGGGGGGGCAAGAATGGAAATGGGAAGTTATTGAAATAATTCAGGTGAGAGATGACAGCTGCCTGGACTGGGGTCTTGGAGGTAGAATTGCTGAGATGTGGTTGGAATCTGAATCTGTTCTGAAGGCAGAGCCAATAAGATGTCCTAGTGGGCTGGATATGAAGTGGGAACAAAAGCATGAGGTCAATAATAATTCTGAGGTTTTTTGGTCTGAGTAATCAGAAGGATGGAATGACTATCACCTGAAATGTAATAGAGTGTAGAAGGAAGAAGTTTCAGGGGAACAACACTATTTTAGACATGTCTAATTTGAGATCTCCCAGATATGCAAGTAGAGATATCAAGTAGGTAGTTCAACACACAAGTTTGTGTTTAGGAGAGAGATCCAGGTCAGGGATCAACCAGACAATTTGCAGTCTTTGGGACAGACACAGTATTTATTTAGTGCCACGTGATTATATTGGATTGCCACAGGAGAGGCACACACAGGGCAGGGATCCAAAGACTGGGACCTGGGGCACTCCAACATCAAGATGTCATGGAGATGGGAAGAAAGCAACAAAGGAAACTGAGAAGGAGCAGCTTATATGACTGGAGGAGAGTGTGGCAACACTGAAGCCAAGAGAAGACGGTGGTCCAGGGAAAACGGACGCATCAGTCCTATCAAAGGCTGCCAACAAGCAGAGCAAGATGAAGACCAAGAATTCACCACTATAGCAGTGGGCACTGGTTACTTGCTGGAAGCAGTTTTGGTAAAGTGGCTGAGAGTTCTAAATGGAGAAGATTCAAGAAGACAGGAAAAAGACTTCCTTGGTGGTCCAGTGGTTAAGACTCCACGCTTCCAATGCAAGGGGCATAGATTCAATCCCTGGTCAGGGAACTAAGAACCCAAAGAAAAGAGACAGACAGAAAAGAGAAGGACTAGAGACAGTAACTATAGACATCTTTTTCTAGTAATTTTGTGGTAAAGGGGAAGCAGCCAAGTGGGGCAGTAATGGATGGGGAAAGTGGGGTCAATAAATAGGCTTTTATTTTCTTTTAAGATGCAAGAAATGACAGCATATTCATATTTCAGTTGAATGGTCCAGTAGTGCAGGAGACACTGATGATGTAAGAGAGTAAGGAATGAACTGCTAAAGTGATGAATGGGTACCCATTCAGGCAAACAGGCACCCTCAAACCCTTCTAGGGATACTGCATACTGCTTCAAGCAAAGGGAAATATGGCATTAAGTATCAAAATTATATATGCACATATTCTTGGACACAGCAGTTTTATTTCCAAGATCCTGTTCTATAGACATACTAGCATCTAGATGCAAAGACACAATTTCATGTTATTTATTAGAACACTGTATATAATATCAACAGCCTTCCCTGGTGGCTCAGTTGGTAAAGAATCTGCCTGCAATATAGGAGACTCAGGTCAATCCCTGGGTCAGGAAGATCTCCTGGAGAAGAAAATGGTTACCCACTCCAATAATCTTGCCTGGAAAAGCCCATGGACAGAGGAGCCAGGCAGGCTACAGTCCATGGGGTCTCAAGAGTCAGACGTGACTTAGCAACCAAACCACCCCTCTATAATAACAAAAGCCTAGAAAAAACTTAAATGTGGATATTTGGTGGATGATTAAATTCATACCTGGAATACCATGAAGCATTGAAAAATGAGGTTGATCTACATGTACTGTTCTGGAAGAAACCTCCAAAATTACTTAGGTGAAAAATATCAAGGTAAAGAAGAATACAAGATACCCGTGGGGAAAAAAAGCAGAGTATTATTTTATGATACACAAAGATTTGAGTTATACACCAAACATATTTATATGTGCATGAAATATTTCTGAGAGATGTGGACCTACTTCCCATTGGATATTCTTTTCTAATGTTTTCTATTGTTTATGGCTCAGATGGTAAAGATTCTGCCTATAATGCAGGAGACTTGGGTTCAATCCCTGGGTCAGGAAGATCCCTTGGAGAAGGAAATGGCAATCAACTCCTGTATTCTTGCCTGGAGAATTCTATGTACAGAGGAGCCTCGCAGGATATATATAGTCCATGGGGTCGCAAAGAATTGGACATGACTGAGTGACTTTCACTTTAAGGTATACTTATTATTTTTCATTAAAATTTAATAAAAAGAGAAAAAACTTTATTAAAAGGATAAAAGTAAATTTACCAATTCTGTCTGTGCATTACTTTACTAATGTAAAGAAAATTTTCTTGTGTAATGTTTATGGAGAAATGGTATTATCTTCTAGGTTTTGGAAAGTAATGGAAAAAAAATCCTTTTAAATTGATTTTTACTGAACCGGCAAGGTCTTTATTCAATAATTTGAAATACTGGGATATAAATTCTCATGGGCTTCCATGGTGGCTCAGATAGTAAAGAATCTACCTATAATGCAGGAGACCCAGGTTTCATCCCTGGGTTGGGAAGATCCCCTGGAGAAGGGAAGGGTAACCCACTCCAGCCTGCTTGCCTGGAGAATTCCATGGACAGAGGAGCCTGCTGGGGCTACAGTCCATGGGGTTGCAAAGAGCCAGACACAACTGCACATGCAGCTAACACACATACCCACTATAAAAGATTTTTACTTTCAAATATAATATTTTAAGACAACTAAATTCAATGAAGACAAAAGACTGTTAGTTTCAAAGCATATTTCTGTTGGGCAACAATAAGCACCCGACTCCAGTACTCTTGCCTGGAGAATTCCATGGATGGAGGAGTCTGGTGGGCTGCAGTCCATGGGGTCGCTAAGAGTCGGACACGCCTGTGCGACTTCACTTTCACATTTCACTTTCATGCATTGGAGAAGGAAATGGCAACCCACTCCAGTATTCTTGCCTGGAGAATCCCAAGGACGGGGGAGCCTGGCGGGTCACACAGAATCGGACACGACTGAAGCGATTTAGCAGTAGCAGCAGCAAAAACATTTTAGGTTGAATCGGATCACTTATTAGATGAATGTCAACCCTATGCAATGGGAAATGGGATTTAAATACAAAACATTATTGAGGCTCCCTTCTCTCAAAGGTGAGTTTGTAGGTGTGTATATATGTATGTGTATTTAATATAGATTAGCATCTTTTCTTTTTAGTTTTTGGAAAGAACATAAGGGTGCTATGAACTCAAGCAGGAAGTCATTTTGATACAGTTTAGCAAATGATTTAATCATATCATTAGCAAAGAATAAGTTATCACTAGGAACAGAAAGGAAAATGAGAATAATCTCCAGTAGTAGAAATTCTCCTTGAGGCTGGAGTTTAAAAACATACCTATACTGAATCCTGAGGGTATTTTAAACATAAAAGTTCTCATATTAATAGTTCTTAAAAATAAAGAACTGTATCCATTAGGTACTTTCTGAAAAGGGAAAGTGGAAATTCATCATTTTTAGTGTGTCGGTCTGGAATCTCTTATTTAGTACTTTCATGAGCCGCATTTATATTGAAGACCACACTGACAAGACCTTGAACTGCCTTCTGAAATATCAGGTAAGACTGCATTCCTTTCTATATTTTTAGTATTAAGCATACTTATAGTAATAAAATATTTTGAAACCTACCACTCTATGCCATACATATAATAATCTTCTCATTTCCCAACCTTAAGGGTATTCTAAGCATTAGGAATTCTCTGCTGTTTGTTTAAACTTGCATGTTTTTGCTTTCCCCAGTTTACCGATTTATTAGTTACTCAGTATTCATGCTCTGTGATAAGTGCCACTTCCCTTTTGCAGTTGGAGGACAAGTATCTTATTCTGTTTCATTATCAATTTTAAAGCTCATCTGAAGCTAAGAAGCAATCATTCACTGTGATGGAATTTCTGGGATGGTAGTATATTTTCAAAAACACTGGGATTTTGTTTTTAACATTGGGTCTATTTGCTGCTTTTTTGTTCATTAATAGTGATATATAGGCAATACATAAAATCTTTACAACTAAGGTGCAATTATTTGTAGGCAAGACCTGCACCTTGTCAGGCTTCCAAGATAAAAACAAAAAAGCTGAAATTTGATTTGCTGACAAAATGTTCAACTATTTGAATTTAAACAGGAATTGACTGATGGAATGTTTTAATACTTATATGCAAGTCCATGCAAGATGCTGCAGACCAGCATTTTTCAAACCTTATGGTGTGAAGGAATCAGCTGGCGATTTTGTTAACATGCAAATCAGGATTCATCAGTCTAGGATGGGACCAGAGATTCTGCATTTCTAACAAGCTAATGCTGTTGGTCCACAGAACTCACATCAAACAGGAAGGTACACAGTAGAGGTCCTCAACCCTGGCTGCATGCCCTGGGAGAACCTAGAAGAAACAGAGTCCAGGTTCCACTTCAGATCAAGAGAATCAGGATATACGGGCATGTGATTCAAGTACTGCTAACTTATTTTAATGTTCTCAAGTGCTATGCTTGAATATGGGCCACTGAAATGCACATGTTGAAGCTATAACCCCCAATTTGATAGTATTTGGAGATGTGGACTTAGGGAGGTAACCAGGTTTGGAGGAAGGGATGAGGTGAGGACTTCGTAGTGGCATCTGTGTCCTTGTAAGATATACCATAAAGCTTGCTCTTCTTAGCCACATGAGACACAGTGAGAAGACAGCCATCTGAAAGCCAGAAGGAGCCTCACCAGAACCTGACTATGCTGGTATTCTGATCCTGGACTTTCAGCTTCCAGAACTGTGAGAAAATAAGTCTCTCTTGTTTAAGCCACACATGTGTGCTTGCTCAGCTGCTTCTGTCGTGTCTGACTCTTTGAGACCCTTTGGACTGTAGTCCGCCAGGTTCCTCGTCCAGGGGAGTTTTCAGGCAAGAATACTGGAGTGGGTTGCCATTTCCTCCTCCAGGGGATCTTCCCCACCCAGGGACTGAACCTGAGTCTCCTGGGTCTCCTGCACTGCATGCAGACTCTTTACCCACTGAACCATGGGGGAAGCTCCTGCACATCTGCCTGGTATTAAAGTAAATCCATGCAGAATACTTTCTGGTTACAGAGGAATAACCTCCCTCTATAGCAGTAAGCTCAGGCTGCCCTCCCATAACCAGAAGAAAGTCTGAATTTCAGTATTTAAGGGTAGAAGCCAGATGGTGTGCACCTCATGGAGTGCCACATGAAACACACAACAGCATCCAAAATGAATTCTAGACAAAACTTATTAATGTGAATTGAACAAGCTCTCTGATGTAACTTCGGATTTACAGGAAATACAGGGACTAGAGGAGCAAGCTAGGTGACCACATGAGGAAGCAATCAGAAAAACACAGAAGGAAAATTAGTAGTTGAAAAAAAGGACTATTTTAGATTTAAAATACCTAAGGGACATACAAACCATTAAAAATGCATGGCCCAGAACTAAATCCTGAGTTGGACAAACCAGCTTTGAGGAAATAGTTGGGGAACAATTAGGGTAATTTCAATATGACTGACTGCAGTATTATCTGCTATGAAAATTTATTGGTAGGGAAAGAGACAGATTATTAAAGGAAAACAAGCTGTTTATAACATCATGATAGTTTTAGTAAAAAAAAAATCTTATGTGTGTATAAAAAATCTAAAATGTATATATAATAAAAGATTAACATGTAACAGTTTCTGGTTAGTGGCATATTAGTTTTCTATTGTTGCCACACAACCAAAATTTGGTGGATTAAAACAATAAAAGTTTACTAGCTCTCAGTTCTGTAAGTCAGAAGTCCACATGGTCTCATCTCACTGGACTAAAACCAAGGTGTTGGTAAGGCTGCATGCTTTCTGGAGATTCTAAGGGTAATCCATTTCCCTGCTTTTTCCAGCTTCTAGAAGCTGCCCACACCGCCTGGCTCATGGTCCTTTCTTCATCTTCAGAGCCAGCTGCAGCAGCCTGAGTCTTTCTCACACTGCATCACCCTCAACTTTTCTTCTGCATCCCTCTTCCACTTCTTAGGACCTTTGTGGTAATCAGGCCCATCAATATAACCCAGGATACCCACCCATCTCAATGTCAGCTATTAGCAACCTTAATTTCATCTGCAACCATATTTCCCCTTTGCCACGTAATTTAACATGTTCACAAGTTCTGGAGATCAGACATAGATGTCTTTGAAGGACCATTACCAGCCTACCACAGTGAGAACATGGGGTTTATTTTCTTGTTGCTTATCTATATATCTGGCTTTCCACAATACATATATATTCCTGTAATGACAAAAGTCTGTTCTTCATTGAAAAATAAGTACAGTGATGGAGAGGATATAATACCATAAGCAGTAATATCATGAAATCATGGCTGTACACCTATAGTAGGAATTTTTTTAAATGTGACCTAATTATATGTGAATACATATTCGTGACTTGGAAATTTTCCACTGATGAAATCATATTAAAAAATGCTACAGCTCAAACAATGTATATGAAATGGCAGATGACATATTCTGGAAAACGGTGTGTATCTGAAAAATGACTCTAACTGATGACAAAAGATTCATGTGAAAAGCATGAATGACAATTCTCATAAAGCATGCGTTCAAGTCCCAGCTCTGTCAGTCACCAGCTGTGCGGCCTTGTGCCAGTTATTTAACCTCTTCTTGCTTCCACTTCATTACCTATAAAATGAAGCTAATAACTGTACTTTCCTCACGGGATTATTGAAGGATTAAATAATTTAAAACCTGTACAGAGCTTAGAACTATGCCTGGCACATAACAAACACTCTGTAAATGCTAGGCATTTTTGCTTATTACTCTGGCAGGTGTTTGTAGCCACCTGTCTCAAGTGGAAAATCACTCTGGAATTTTAGTTGTGCTGGTACTTAATAGTCTATCACCTCTAAAAATCATGAAAGCCATGCACTGATTATCAATGGTGTTCTTACACCCCAGGATACTAGAGTAATTACTCTGAGGGTTTCACTCTGGAGTTTTTCCCAAATGGCTGAGTTCCCAGGGAACACCCCATCAGTGCTAGTACAGTGGCTAAATAATAATTGTGAAGCATCAACAGTTACTTAGCCCAGAATGATCAATATGACAAATGACTTTTACAACTATGGGATCCTAACACCTGCATCTTGTTAGACAGAAAAGTCTAATGATTTGTTAGTTTTGACAATTTGAGGGGAAAGACAACAAGTTTTCCAGGAGGATGAGAGACTGGAGACAACTTCAGTATATATCATTCTGCTTACTGTGAATTAGTATTAAACCAATAGGGTACTGGGAGTTGTTGAGATCAGTTCAGTTCAGTCGCTCAGCTGTGTCCGACTCTTTGTGACCCCATGAATCACAGCACACCAGACCTCCCTGTCCATCATCAACTCCTGGAGTTTACCCAAACTCATGTCCATCGAGTCAGTGATGCCATCCAGCCATCTCATCCTCTGTCGTCCCCTTCTCCTCCTGCCCCCAATCCCTCCCAGAGTCAGGGTCTTTTCCAATCAAGCACAAATAAAACACCACATTTGAAGAACTTTATCATTAATAAATCCTAGTGATATTGAATAATGTTCCATGGAAGAAATGCAATAGATTCCTTAATGTCGAAAGCTAGATGGGATCTTAATGATCCTTTTAATCCAGTGTGTCTCAGACTAGATTCATGTTCCAATTTTTGCTACCTCTCATTTCTCTTGTGTTCTGCAGGATTTTTTCCCAAGCCTTTAACATGTTTTTGTACTCTGTGACTCTTGAAAACCAAGACCTGCTATATGACCCATCTCGACCACAGAACCTCCCTTTAGCCCTTATAATTTGTTAACTTCACAAAGGCCACTACTGATGATAAAAACTCTCTGGGTAAACACTGATGTATTATGACCACACTTCATCAAGCTTGACACTCAGAGCAGCCAAATGATTCATGGGTGAACTAAATGTTCGCAGAGCTAGGTCAGAATCTAGGCCTGTTTATACAGATATCTGGAGAGAACCTGTGTCCTGCAGACCTTGGGCTCTGGGCCTGGGCAGCCTGGAACAGAGCAAGGAAACAATGAAAAGATGGAAACAACTCACAAGGAAAGGGAGAAGAGACATCACCTGAAAATGTGCCTTCCTCCTCTTCACCTCTCTGCTCAGCCAAACACTATCACAGGTCTACATTAAGAAAGATGCTGCTGTGTGTTACAGAGGATGCCAAAAAGCTGCACATAACACTGGGTCTTGCCCTGGAGGACTTTAGATTGTCACTGAAAAGGCACACACGAAGTTGAAATGCTAGCAACAAGCATATTTTTTCTAATTTCCCTAACACTTAAGAGTCTGTAAGCACTTTCAAATCAATTTCCCAAAATGTGTACTTTGGGCAAGTATGATTTGTCCCTTTTTATACATGAGAAAATGAACTGCTGATCAGACAGACTATGACATGGTTCAAGGTCAGAGTCTTAGCAAGTGGTCTCCATCTTCTGATCACCCCATACTGATCATATGGGTGTTTCAGGACAAATCTTTGGATTTTAATGAAACCTGCAGATGTTTTGGGTGTCTTTTTTTTTTTTTACACTGCATAGAGTAAATTGTTTGACTATATCCAAGATTTTTTACATCATTAAGATTGATTTTTTAAAGGCTTGTAAGAAAAACCATTTGTAATAAGAGAATGAAGACAGGGCAGGGCAATGGACAAAGCAAGCGTGAATACGGTATCATGTACTTTTTTTTACCAAAGATTTTTAAATGCAAAAACACATGCTTATCATAGAAAATTTTGACTGCAAAGAAAAGTAGAATGAAAAAAAAAATCTGTTCTCTCATCAACTAAAGCAAAGCAGTGTTCAGCCATCCCTCACTCCCCTGAGTTTTAAAGTTATACAAACTATAAAATTGACAATTCACATAAAGATTTTGAAGATTTTTTAGTTCTAAATATCTTTAAGTGGTAAAAAGATACATTGCAATCTACAATGTATCATAGCAGACCATGAAAAAAGCATTCAACTTTGAGGTTTATCAATTCTATTTTGGAAATTAAATAGAGATGCATAGAAGCTGGAGGAGTGTCCTTACAGATCCATTAGCATTCTACCAACAGAAATGTTTGATCCTACTTACAATGCTGGGGCTGAAACCTTTGATCTTGAGTCCCACTCCAGCATATGGTGCTACTAAGCATAATCAAAGTGCAAATCTTTATAGAAATTACAGAGACTAAAAAGAGGATGGAGGCTTCCTTCCTCTAATTTCCTTTCTTGCCATGTCTCTGGTCTTAAATAAAAAACATTTGGTCTTTTGATGAAATCTGTAAATAGTTTGAGGGTATTTTACACTGTATATAGTCAATTACTTGACTGTACAAGATGATTTCCATTACTGAGATTGACAATGTTTCTCGCCGGGATAATCGAGTCCCAGTTTTCGAAACTGCTTCCCTTATTTTGGCCCCATATAGTGACATGAAAATAAGGAGATATCTATAGTTCTGGAGGACTTCTTTTTTGGAAGGGGTACTTGACATGTGTACATCCAGATTCTGCCAAGAAGTCTTTGAACATTTACAGGATGAGTTGCTAACTCTTGAAGACAATACACTTCAAAAGAGCTGTCCCCCTGCAAATACTTTTAAGCCATTACTGACAACAATTCAGATGAAGTTGTGAAAAAATAGTATTTTTTATGAAATCCCCTTCAGATATATCTCTCAGCCCACTAAAGAGAGTGGGAGGCAATTTCGGATTTAAAATTTGTAAACAAAACTCGTGTTCTATTAAGGTGAATGTCTTTGTCCTCTTCACAACATCACGTCTGAGTGACTGTGATGCACCTGGATTCAGACAGACAGGCCTCAGGCAAGTATGCAGTTTGGAAGAACGTGGGCCCCGGATGACTCTGTGTGTTGTTTCTCATGGTGACTGATTATTGTGCCCAAGTCTTACTCAAATTGTTTTTAATAATGTAGTTATTAAGGAAAAAAAGACTAAAGCACCATTGGAAAAGCTTAGTCAAGTGCAGGCAAGTCCACTCTCAGCTAGTGGGCACTGGCTTGGCCTCTGTCTGCCCTGACTGGGCAGTGCCAAACCTGGTTGGTTGGTGCTCTTATTGGACCAGTTGCTAAGTATTTTGACTATCACTTTGAACTGGCCTCATTAGTTGTACATATAAGCATGTATCAACATGGCACCCAGCAAGGTCCAACTATAAAGTCCTGGGGTCAGAAGTCAAAGGTTTAGATTGTGATCTGCATTCTGTCATTACAGTGGTGGATCATCCCAGAAGTTAGCCAACTCCTTTAATTCTCAGCATCCTTGGCTCCAAATTAGGGATATGAGTGCTGCTGGGTGCTTACTTGCTCAGTCATGTCCAACTCTTTGCAATCCCATGGATTGCACCATGGGCTGCACCTGTAGCCTGCCAGGCTCCTCTGTCCATGGGATTCTCCAGGCAAGAATACTGGAATGGGTTACAGTTTTCTTCTCCAGGAAATCTTCCTGACCCAGGGACTGAACCCATGTCTCCCACGTCTCCTGCACTGGCAGGCAGATTCTTTACCACTGAGCACACTGGGGCTTCCTGGGGATACGACTAATCCTCACTTAGTTGCTGTATGAGACTTAGGTTGAGGTTGAAACCAGATATTAGACATGAAAGCACTCATTTTTTAAATTTTTTATTAATTCAAAGAAATCTGTAGTAATTGTACATCATTTGGAAAATGCCAAAGCGTAGGATATGAACAATTATTCATTTTCTTACCATGTAAAGAACACCTGTGAACATTTCAAAAAGTTTCTTCTAGCTTTTTATAAAAACTGTTTGACAATTCAACAATAGTTGCTGGTATCACAAAAATGAAATAAAACAAGGCTGATGTCTTCCAGCTGGGTGAGGATAGCAAATGGTTCAGTTCAGTTTAGTTCAGTCACTCAGTCGTGTCTGATTCTTTGCTACCCCATGAACCGCAGCACGCCAGGCCTCCCTGTCCATCACCAACTCCCAGAGTTCACTCAAACTCACGTCCATCGAGTCAGTGATGCCATCCAGCCATCTCATCCTCTGTCATCCCCTTTTCCTCCTGCCCCCAATCCCTCCCAGCATCAGGCTCCTTTCCAGCGAGTCAGCTCTTTGCATCAGGCGGCCAAAGTATTGGAGTTTCAGCTTTAGCATCAGTCCTTCCAATGAACACCCAGGACTGACCTCCCTCAGGATGGACTAGTTGGACCTCCTTGCAGTCCAAGGGACTCTCAAGGGTCTTCTCCAACACCACAGTTCAAAAGCATCAATTCTTTAGTGCTCAGCTTTCTTTATAGTCCAAGAAATCCAAATGAAAGAATAGTGAAAAGCTGTCCCATATCATGCAACTACAGGTCTGATTCCTGGAGATGACAAATATTTCAGTATTTAGGAGTCTGTTGTTGTTGTTCAGTTGCTCAGTTGTGTCTGACTCTTTGAGACCCCATGGACTACAGCACACCAGGCTTCCCTGTTCTTCACCATCTCCCAGAGCTTGCTCAAATCCATATCCGTTGAGTTGGTGACGCCATCCAACCATCTCATCCTCTGTCATCCCCTTCTCCTCTTGCCTTAGGAAAAAGGAACACTTTTATACCTAAATCATTTCCTTATGCTATTGACTTGATTGTATTTTAGGGAGAACATCATTAAATTACTGCTATAAAATTTCAGGTACACAGAAATACTCTATGCTATAACCATAAACAATATGTGTGTGTGTTCAGTCACTCAGTTGTGACCAACTCTTAGCAGCCTACTAGGCTCCTCTGTCCATGGGCTTTCCCAGGCAATACTGGAATGGCTTGCCGTTTTCCCCTCCAGGAGATTTTTCCAACCCAGGGATCGAACCTGCATTGACAGGCAGATTCTTTCCCACTGAGCCATGTGGGAAGCCCCAAAATATGTGAATTTGACTTATTTCCTAAGTTATTATGCTCAGCTAATAACCATCTTTCCCTTTTTAGCTTGCCAGAGGGCCCACATTTTACTGTAGTTTTATAGGTAGGCCATCTGTTTGTACATGTTGGTTTCAAATAATCAGGCATCTCTGAAATGATGGATAAGGACATTCCTTGGACATAAAATCCTTGGACTTTTTCCGAAGACATAATTTTCTTGAACTGTTAGAAACACCTTGTAAATGGCCTTAGACACAGACAGTATTACATGGATTGATACTTTCTACAAAGATTTTACTTTATTACTTTCTTCTCAAAAGATAATTGCTATGAGCATAGCATATGACACTCATGTGTTTATTTATGATGACACCATCCTCCTAAATTATCATCTTAAATACATTTAACTCCCCAAACATCCTGAGCTCCCAGAAGGCATGGGCTTTGTCTACTCTGTCCATCCCCAAGCTCCTAGCAAAGAAGACACTGAAATGTTTGAATAAGCATGTAAGAATTCTTGTTCAGTCACAATACCTAAGATAGTATCTGGGAAGGTACTAAATAAAGATCCCTGGAGAAGGCAATGGCACCCCACTCCAGTACTCTTACTTGGAAAATCCCATGTATGGAGGAGCCTGGTAGGCTGCAGTCCATGGGGTCGCTAAGAGTCAGACACGACTGAGTGACTTCATTTTCACTTTTCACTTTCATGCATTGGGGAAGGAAATGGCAACCCACTCCAGTACTCTTGCCTGGAGAATCCCAGGGACGGGGGAGCCTGGTGGGCTGCCTCCTATGGGGTTGCAAAGAGTCGGACACGACTGAAGCGACTTAGCAGCAGCAACAGCAGCCCCAGGCCCTATTCTGGAGATTCTGAATCAGACTGTCTGATGGTGGGCCTAGGGTCCTGTATTTTTTAATAAGCTCCTTGGTTTCTTCCTTGTAAAACGGGGATAAAAGTAGGCCCTACCTCACAAGGTAATTGTGGAAATGAATGAGTTATATCATGCAGTGTTCAGACCACTGCCTGGCCCTTAGCACTACACCAGTGCCTGTGTTACTACTGTTGTTATTAGGATATGGTCAGCTCATCATGAACAGGTGCTCAGGAAATAGTGTCTATTAATTTTCTCAAACTTAAGTGTGCATAAGACAGGGATCAAGACCATCCCCATGGAAAAGAAATGCAAAAAAGCAAAATGGCTGTCTGGGGAGGCCTTACAAATAGCTGTGAAAAGAAGAGAGGTGAAAAGCAAAGGAGAAAAGGAAAGGTATAAGCATCTGAATACAGAGTTCCAAAGAATAGCAAGAAGAGATAAGAAAGCCTTCCTCAGCGATCAATGCAAAGAAACAGAGGAAAACAAAAGAATGGGAAAGACTAGAGATCTCTTCAAGAAATTAGAGATACCAAGAGAACATTTCATGCAAAGATGGGCTCAATAAAGGACAGAAATCGTATGGACCTAACAGAAGCAAAAGATATTAAGAAGAGGTGGCAAGAATACACAGAAGAACTGTACAAAAAAGATCTTCAGGACCCGGATAATCACGATGGTGTGATCGCTCATCTAGAGCCAGACATCTTGGAATGTGAAGTCAAGTGGGCCTTAGAAAGCATCACT
>SJYQ01005368.1:2054-17083 GCA_006410935.1 Redunca redunca
ATGGTATAAAATCTGACTTTCAGAACTTTTGTATACATTGTTTCCTTGACTACATTGTGGCAAATTCAATTATGAATATATTAAATGAAATCAGAAATCACGTTTTTTGAATAGAAAACATTTCTTTAACTGAAGTATGCCTTTGCAAAAGCCTACTCATTGATTTTAATATCCATTATTGCCTTCCTCTTCACTGAAAGAACACAAGAATTTTAGCTAAAACACGTGGCTGCTCCAACTAAAGACTACAATTGCTCAGCTTTTCTTTTCTGGCAACTACTTGTAGTCAGGGGCATAAGTTGTGGGAGTTGTGAGCAGAAGTTTCACGCACCATTTGTGAGAAATGCCCTTGCATAGAGGGCACATACTGTCTGTGGTCCAGCTCTGTTCCTCGTGGACGGAATGTGTGTGCTATGGGTTGGACTAGAATCTCTGTCTTCCATTACACATGGAGCACTCTGTGCACTGCAAGGCAGCTAGAAGGAAGGTAGGTCCATCTGGACTGTGTGACTGCACTAACAATGATGTATTTTCCAAAATGTTATAAAAACTATAGGACTTTGTTCCTGGTGAAATGTAACCCATTTTATGATATTTTTTAAAAGATAAAATGTGAATTGTGAGCACCATGTAGCATACTTGCCTTCCTCCCTTTTTGTATTCATAAGTTAAATGGTTAAATTGATATACTTTTGATACATGTTTTATTTTCTTTTTTTTTTCCTAACAACCAGTTTCTCAGTAAGTACATGGTTTTATTGCTTATGGTATATAGACCTGGCTAAGCAATTCAAGAGCTAGATGTACATACTATTTTGGCTTTTCAAGAAGACTTTTCAGTCTTAGGGGAGCAGTTTCACTAGCTGCATAACCTGAAGCTGATTAAAACATCTCTCTGGACCTCAGTTTGCTCAGTAGTAGATGGAGACAACAATATTACTTACTGCACAAAGCTATTATGAAAGCTAAAGATGATATAAAGTAAAAATCTATTAATATTGTGCAGGACATCAAGATCTTACTTAAAACTCTCAGTTATTATCACTGTAATGACAAAATGATACTGGAAATGATCAGTAAATAGGATGTAACTACGTGTGAAACATACCACATGTGATATAAGTCAATTCTCACACATTATTTAGATATTTGCTTCATGTAAACTTCAAAACAGGAGGAACAATGGGTACTTTTGTTTGGTGTGGCAAAATGACTCTAAAGATAAATCCTATATTAAGGATAAATTCCTATTTTAAGGAAGATTCTAGGAGAGAAATGGGGTTATACAACAAAACATAATCCAGCTCCAGTGAGAAGAGTGCTTTTGAAAGATTATTTTAACTTCAAATTTTCACAGATCCATTTTAAAACCTAATGGATCAGGATTAATATAATGATTCTAGACCCAGGAATTGAACACACATCTTTATGTCTCCTGTGTTGGCAGGCCAGTTCTTTACCCACTACTGCCATCTCAAAAGCCCCTGCATAATTTAGTTAAGATGAGTTTTTCTAGTTTTTTTCACCCTGGGGTTAGACTGTACACACAGTGAAATATTTACCATAGACAATGTATTACCTGGAATTTATATAATAATTGCTATATATGCTAACATGGTCTAAACTTTCTATCATAATTGAATGACAAAAAACAAAATGAGTTTACTACAGTAGTAATGTCTGGAAATTTAGTTCACTTTTGACACTAAGAAAAATTAAGTTTGTCAAACCATGTGTGCATGTTGACTAATTCCAAGCAATCATGTCTACCAACAGTACAACATATGCAACTAAACTATGCAATTTTCCAAAAATGACAAAAAGTGGAACTCCTGCTGAACACTTTTAAGTGGGGTACCTATCTTCAGATGTTCTTACTTTGCATAATGGCATCCTAGTTGAAATAACAGCAAGAAGCAGCAAAGACTCACGAGTGATGCTTGACTTACTCCGATTGCTTGTGAATTAAAAGCAGCTGTGGACAGTAGGAGGTTGGCCTCTCCTTAACTGCCATGTTAGTAATGTGGATAAAGATATTATCTCCTCTTTGGTGAAGAATGTTAAGAATCATGAATAAAGAAGCAAAGGGCTTAAATGTGCTATGAAACATTTCAGTGACGTAGTTATATTTTGGGAATATTAAAAAGAATTCTAATCATTTGATTTCATCTTATTAGTAGCCTTTTTCAAATCATTTTTAAATCACTGAAATTACACAAATCTATTTTTTTTCAATTAAAGAAGATTTGATATGCATTATTTAATTATGTAACAATAGGGGATATTTGGGTACTATTCTGTCTTATATGGTCAATATTTTCAGAAGATAAGTCTTAAAAATATTTTTATCACTTCAAAATATTATACTTAACACAACTGTCTCTGTTATGATTGTACCCTTGTTAACAATGGAAACACATCTCAAAAAATGTTAACAAGGGTACATCATAACACAGACAGTTGTGTTAAGTATAATATTTTGAAGTGATAAAAATATTTTTAAGACTTATCTTCTGAAAATATTGACCATATAAGACAGAATAGTACCCAAATATCCCCTATTGTTACATAATTAAATAATGCATATCAAATCTTCTTTAATTGAAAAAAAATAGATTTGTGTGGTAATTTCAGTTATCACTTTCTGGAATGCAACACAGGAATAGAGAACTGGCATTTTGTAAATTGAAATAAGAACATTTTCCAAGGGATTAATAGTAGTAGCTAGTTTCATGATGCACTAATTCCTGTTCATAGACAAAATACACAATTTCCATTTGTTTCCTTTTTTCCTCCTCAGTTGTTAAACATATGTCTATGAACAATGTGACCTATCTTTCAGAACGTTTTTTTCTGATTTGGAATATGTGTGCCATGAAAATTTAGTATTCCTGGAAGGGAAAGGTGTCATTGTAATAAATAAAGAGCCTGGTGGCTGTTTACTGGCTTTATGTTTAGTTTTAGGAAAGTCGGAATTGTAGAGACTAAAGGGGAGAGTTAGGTTTATTGGATAATTATAGATCACTAGAGAAGAAAATCCAACCCACTCCAGTACTCTTGCCTGGAAACTCCCATGGACGGAGGAACCTGGTAGGCTGCAGTCCATGGGGTCGCTAAGAGTCGGACACGACTGAGCGACTTCACTTTCACTTTTCACTTTCATGCATTGGAAAAGGAAATGCCAACCCACTCCAGTGTTGATCTTAGCAGTTCTGAAGTTATTAAAAGTTTAATAGATAATATGCATATATATGAGCTTCCCAGGTGGCACTAGTGGTTAAAGAACCCGCTTGGCAATGCTGGAGATGTAAGAGGCATGGGTTCAGTCCCTGGGTCAGGAAGATCCCCTGGAGGAGGGTATGGCAGCCCACTCCAGGATTCTTGCTTGGAGAATATCATGGACAGAAGAGCCTTGCAGGCCACGGACCATAGAGTTGCAAAAAGTTGGACAGGACTGAAGTGATTTATCACACATGCATATATAGGTATATGCAGCAGTATATATGTATGTGTGTAGATGTATGCACAAACACACACATATATGTAGTGTGTATATATGCATATTATTTCATTAATATTAAGCAAGAAAAATTATGCATTTTTTTGCATTGTAATTTCATTTCCTGGAATGCATGGGTCAGAAAATGGAAGGTAGAATTTTTAAATAAAAATCAGAACCATTTTAAAGTATGGTCACTATATTCTTAACATATTTTACTTATAAAATCTCTTCCTTGCCACCCACCCTCTGATTTCAATTATGACCTCAATGCTGAAAGTGTTAGTCACTCAGTCATGTCTGACTCTTTCTGACCCCATGGACTGTAGCCCACCAGGCTCCTCTGTCCATAGAATCCTCCAGGCAAGAATACTGAAGTGGGTTGCCATTTCCTTCTCTAGGGGATCTTCCTTAACCTGGGTTGACCTTGGGAACTGAACCTGGGTATCCTGCATTAGGGTTTCTCTGATAGCTCAGTTGGTAAAGAATCTGCCTGCAATGCAGGTCACCTCGGTTCAATCCCTGGGTCGGGAAGATCCGCTGGAGAAGGAGTAGGTTACCCACTCCAGTATTCTTGGCTTCCCTTGTGGCTCAGCTGGTAAAGAATCTGCCTTCAAGGCGACATGTATTCAATCCCTGGGTTGGGAAGATCCCCTGGAGAAGGGAAAAGCTACCTGCTTCAGTACTGTGGCCTGGAGAATTCCATGGACTATACAGTCCATGGGGTCACAAAGAGTTGGACACGACTGAGAGACTTTCACTCCTGCCTTGCAGGCATATTCTTTACCAGCTGAGCCACCAGAGAAGCCTGACCTCAATGCTAACATGCCCTAAACAGGCATCTGTCTTCATTAGTTCTGTATCATATTTCAGACTGTATACTGAATATTTAACATCTGTAAACTTATTAGCATCTCAAACAAAAATATCTGCTCCATTTTCCCCCTAATTTCCCTTTCTATCCTCTTTCAATGAAATACCACTACTTTATTAATACCATTTGCTCTGGCTCAAAGTTTGACAATTATGTGTAATGTTTTTGATGGAACCATAACACATACACACACAATTTTACAACTTGATTAATTAACCCAAAATGAAAACAAAAAATAATTATCACTCAGGTCAACAAACAGATAGCAGAGAGACTAAATGAAGTCCCTGACAGTCAAAGAACTCAGGAATCAAATCACTAACATATAACTGCTTTCATGTTGGGAGGTATTCACTCTGCTTGGAAAGCTTGGCTCCTAAATATGAGAACAGCCAATAAAACCTGGAGAAGACTTCACAGTTGAAACTGAGATTCAAAGTTTGAGGGTTAATGAGAGATGAACATAGTGAGAGGTAGCTTGAGCCATTTGACCAACTTTTTCATCAAAATGTCAAGAAGAGCACCTTTTCCAGGACAAAGATTTACAGGAATGACAGACCGCTGAGGACTGAATTTAAGTTGGTCAGGAAAAAGTTGTTAGTGGAAACAAAAGAGACCATTAAGGTGTAAACTGGGAGAACGGCTGAGAAAGTGAATTTTGTGAATTATATGGTCTGATAGAAGAGGGAATCCTCGTTTTCTACGTGAGGTAAATAACTCTACTTTTGGAAATGAAATATACCAGAAAGACAAGCATGTACAACAGGTGAATACCTCAACAGGTTTATAGTTCAATATGAAATGGAGTCAAATTAAGTAAATGATAGAACTATGAAAGGACAATGTCAATTATGTAACTATTGTCTCTCAGCTTCACATCTACCTTCCTATACTTCATTTTATTTTTTGTTTAATTTTTATTGGAATATAACTGCTTTACAATGTTGTGTTAGTTTCTACTGTATAGCAAAGTGAACCATCTATAGAGAGAGAGAGAGAGAGAGAGAGAGAGACTCCCTCTGTTTTGGATTTCCTTCCCATTTAGGTCACCACAGAGCACTGAGTAGGGTTCCCTGAGCTATACAGTAGGTTCTCATTAGTTACCTATTTTATATATGTATCAATAGTGTATATATCCCAATATATATTGGATTGTCAAGCCCAATCTTCCAGTTCATCCCACCCTGTACTTCACTTAGTGATGTAAGAGCAGGGAGTCTCTAAACTGTTTTCACTGTCATTTGTCTCCTTGTCATGCTTGGCCAATAGAAACTTCAGTGTTTCCAGAGTTCAGGGAGACAAAGGGCAAAGAGAAAATATGTGCTTCCCTGTTTACCTCCCTTTTTGTTTTTAATTCCAGTATCTGTCAGTATTACTCTAGAAGTGAGTTAACCTTGACAGTTAACGTTTACTAGAGTAGCAGCTGTTGATCCTAGTTTGCAGATTTTCAGCCATCACAAATCTAGGTTTCTTGCATCCTCTCAGAGATTTTTAGCATCAGCCCATCAGTACCTTTTTCTCAGAGCTCTGTGCTCTAGTCCCTCAGCGTCTCTTATCTGAACTCAGAGAAACTGACACCAGCCAATCAGTGAAGCCTCCTCCTAGGCAAACCCTTTTTCTATCTTCAAATCTTTAATGATTCTAATCTCCTTTTTGTTTTCTGAGATCTCAGGTGGTAACTATTTTGTCCTCTATTGTAATGCAAGGCTTTCTTTTCTTTTCTTTTAGTTCTTGATTATCTAGTTAGCATATGCATATTACATTGTTTATTAAAGATAACATTTGTTTCTGTCTCCTGGTGGAGCCAGACAGATATTTGAAGAAATTTGAAGAAATCAAAATTAGCAAAACTTAAAGAGTTCAAATGGAAAAGCTAGCAACATGCAAGACCAGATGGGTAATGTCATCAGACAGATGGAAGCCATAAGAAAGAATGAAAATTAAAAGTTAGAAATAAAAGACAAGGAAACAAAACAAAACACTTTTGACATTCTTGATGCAGACTTGACATAGCAGTGAATTTAAAGATAGAGTAGAAAGCTCTCAAGATTCTTGCAAAGAATGTTCCACAAGAAATGTTAAAAGAAGTTCTTCCAATGAAAGGAAAGCATTTTGGATTTGCATAAAGAGTGTTACAAAAAGAATAAAGCTAAATAAAACTTTTTTTTTGGTCTTTAACTGACCTAAGAGATAATTTTAAGCAATTATAGCAACAATATATTGGGTGATTATAGATTACACAGAAATAAAATATTTGACAGTAATGTCACAGGAGCAGGAGAGAGGAAATGACAATATTCTGCTATTTAGTACTTGTGCTACACACAGTGATATAGTTTTACTAAAGAGAACTGAGATTATTTAGAAATGTATATTGTAAAGTGCAAGTGTTAGTCACTCGGTTGTGTCCACCTTTTTGCATTCCCATGGACTGGAGCCCTCCAGGTTCCTCAGTCCATGGGATTCTCCAGGCAAGAATACTGAATGAAGTAGCTCTGTCATGTCCAAATCTTTGTGACCCCATGGACTGTAGCCTACCAGGCTCCTCCCTCCATGGGATTTCCCAAGCAAGAGTACTGGAGTGGGTTGCCATTTCCTTCTCCGGGGATCTTCCCGACCCAAGGATCAAACCCGGGTCTCCCACATTCCAGGCAGACGCTTTAACCTCCGAGCCACCAGGAAGAATACTGAAGTGGGTAGCTATTCCCTTCTCCCAGGGATCTTCCCAATCTAGGGATTGAACACAAGTCTCCTTTATTGCAGGCAGATTCTTACTCTAGAGAAATTATAACAACACTTGTAAAAAAGTACTAATGTTGTGACAACAGTGAAGAAAAATGAAATCATAAAGTGTTTAAGTAAAAACAGAGGAGATTAAAAAAATATGGGTGGTGGGGGTACAGGGATAAAATAATAAAAGCACAATAGAAGACAGATGCAAAGATGGTAGATTTAAATCTAAATATGTCAACAACCACTGTACAAATGAATGTTCTAAACAAGCCAGGTAAAAGACAAATAATGTCCAGTTTCATCAAGAGGCTCTTTAGTTCTTCTTTGCTTTCTGCCATAGGGTGGTGCCATCTGCATATCTGAGATTATTGACATTTCTCTGGCAATCTTGATACTAGCCTGTGCTTCATTCAGCCCAGCATTTCTCATGATGTATTCTGCATGAAAGTTAAATAAGCAGGGTAACAATATACAGCTTTGAGGTACTCCTTTCCCAATTTGGAACCAGTCTGTTGTTCCATGTCCAGCTCAAACTGTTGCTTCTTGACCTGCATGCAGTTTTGTCAAAAGGCAGGTCAGGTGGTAGGTATTTCCACCTCTTTAAGAAATTTCCAGTTTGCTGTGATACACACAATCAAGGCATTGGCATAGTCAGTAAAGCAGAAGTAGATGTTTTTCTGGAACTCCCTTGCTTTTTCAAAGATCTAATGGATGTTGGCAATTGACCTTTGGTTCCTCTGCCTTTGCTAAATCCAGTTTGAATATCAGGAAGTTCACGATTCATGTACTGTTAAAGCCGGGCTTGGAGAATTTTGAGCATTATTTGTTAGCGTGTGAGATAACTGCAACTGTGCAATAGTTTGAGCATTCTTTGGCATTGCCTTTCTTTGGGATTGGAATGAAAACTGACCTTTTCCAGTCCTGTGGCCACGCTGAGTTTTCCAAATTTGCTGGCATATTGAGTGTAGCACTTTCATAGCATCCTCTTTTAGGATTTGAAATAGCTCAACTGAAATTCCATTACCTCCACTAGCTTTGTTCATAGTTATGCTTCCTAAGGCCCACTTGACTTCACATATAGGATGTTTGGCTCTAGGTGAGTGATCACACCATCATGATTATCTGGCTCCTGAAGATCTTTTTTGGACAGCTCTTCTGTGTATTCTTGCCACCTCTTCTTAATATCTTCTGCTTCTGTTACATCCATACCGTTTCTGTCATTTATCGAGCCTATCTTTGCCTGAAATATTCCCTTGGTATCTTGAATTTTCTTGAAGAAATCTCTAGTCCTTACCATTCTATCGTTTTCTCAATTTCTTTGCATTGATCACTGATGAAGGCTTTCTTATACCTCCTAGGTATTCTTTGGAACTCTGCATTCAAACGGGTATATCTTTCCTTTTCTCCTCTGCCTTTCACTTCTCATCTTTTCATAGCTGTTTGTAAGGCCTCCTCAGACAACATTTTTACGCTTCTTTTTCTTGAGGATGGTCTTGATCCCTGTCCGCTGTACAATGTCATGAACCTCTGTTCATAGTTCTTCAGGCACTCTGTCTATCAGATCTAATCCTTTAAATCTATTTGTCACTTCCACTGTATAGTTGTAAGGGATTTGATTTAGGTCATTACCTGAATGATCTAGTGGTTTTCCCTACTTTTGTCAATTTAAGTCTGAATTTGACAATAAGGAGTTCATGATCTCAGCCACAGTCAGCTCCTGGTTTTGTTTTTGCTGATTGTATAGAGCTTTTCCATCTTTGGCTGCAAAGAATATAATCAATCTGATTTTGGTATTGACCATCTTGTGAAGTGCATGTGTAGAGTCTTCTCTTGTGCTGTTGGAAGAGGGTGTTTGCTGTGATCAGTGCATTCTCTTGGCAAAACTCTGTTAGCATTTGTCCTGCTTCATTCTGTACTCCAAGGCCAAATTTGCCCTTTACTCTGGGTATTTCTAGACTACCTACTTTTGCATTCCAGTCCCCTATAATGAAAAGGACATCTTTTGGGGGTGTTAGTTATAGAAGGTTCTGTACGTCTTCATTGAACCTTTCATCTTCAGCTTCTTTGGGATTACTGTTTGGGGCATAGACTTCGATTACTGTAATATTCAATGGCTTGCCTTGGAACCGAATAGAGACCATTCTGTCATTTTGAAGATTGCTTCCAAGTACTGCATTTCAGACTCTTTTTTGCTGACTATGATGGCTACTCCATTTCTTCTAAGGGATTCTTGCCCACAGTATTAGATATTATGGCCATCTGAATTAAATTCACGAACCAGTCCATTTTAGTTCCTTGATTCCTAAAATATCGATGTTCACTCTTGTCATCTCCTGTTTGACTACTTCCAATTTGCCTTGATTCATGGACCTAATATCCCAGGTTCCTATGGAGTATTGGTCTTTGTAAAATCGGACTTTACTTCCATCATCAGTCACATCCACAACTGGGTGTTCTTCTTTGATTTGACTCTATCTCTTCATTCTTTCTGGAGTTATTTCTCCACTGGTCTCTGCTGGGAGCCAGCACGGGAGATCCCACTCATGACAAGGTCATGTGGAAGAGACCTGACAGGCAAGGCAGATCAGGACTCAAGGGACTCCCTGGACCTGCTCGGGCATCTACCTCAAATCAAAATCTGTCTGCTGCTGCTGCTGCTAAGTCGCTTCAGTCGTGTCTGACTCTGTGCGACCCTATAAATGGCAGCCAACCAGGCTCCCCCGTCCCTGGGATTCTCCAGGCAAAAACACTGGAGTGGGTTGCCATTTCCTTCTCCAATATAGGAAAGTGAAAAGTGAAAGTGAAGTTGCTCAGTCGTGTCTGACTCCTAGAGACCCCATGGACTGTGTAGCCTACCAGGTTCCTCCATCCATGGGATTTTCCAGGCAAGATTACTGGAGTGGGGGTGCCATTGCCTTCTCCATCTGTCTGTCTACTGTATACTATATTATGCCTTTCACGAACTCTTCTGATATTAACAGGGTGCTATCCCCGACCACCTTTCTCTGGAGAAAATCAACTTAGGGCTCTAGTTGATAAGTCTCCTGGGCATGAAAGGAGCATTTCAATTCAACCCCCCTGTTAACATTCTAGCTTGCTTGGCAAGTTTATCCAGACTCTTGCAACTACGCACATGATTGTTCACAAACCATGACATGGGACGCCTAAGCATTCTAAAAATATAGAGTCCTTTGAGGGGTGAAAAAGTTTTATTAAAATAATGCTGGTGAAGGGTTTCATTGTTGAGCCAATGCTTGCTGCCAAGTTCCCATATCCCTTATCCATTATGTGCCTGGGAGTTCATTAGTTAATATAGTTGGAATGTAAAAAAATCAAGTAGTAGCCTTGGTATTAACCACATCAGACATTTGAGCTAATGTTTTCTTTTTTTGTTGTTGTAACCCACTGCATCTTTGCTCCATGAGAATGTAACTCTGTTTAGTACTTTCTGAGGCTGACACAGATTAGAGGTATAAAGAAAAAACACTTCAAGTGAAAACAAGTTTTCTGGTTGATCAACCTTTATCAAAAAAAGGGTCATAAAATGTCAACAGACCTTCAAGGCCAGAAGATAATGTACACAACATAAGACCCTTGTTTATGGGAAAGATATGCAGAAAAAATCCTGGTTTCGATAAGGGCAAAATTGCTGGAATGTTTGAGCTGACTCTGCATGACTTTGCAGCTTTCATTTTCCTCTATGTACAAGTCAGGGTATAAAGCTCTTTTTGAAAATAAAGTTATAGGCCTCACTCACTGAAGCTTGGTCTCCCCATGGCATTCTTTCATTCGCCGATGCCCTTCATCCTGAGGGTATCCCTGAATTCTGCTGAGGCTGGACCCCAGCAGATCTCCAGTAGCATATTGGGGACCTACTGAACCAGGGAGTTCATCTTTCAGTGTCTTATCTTTTTGCCTTTTCACACTGTTCATGGGGTTCTCAAGGCAAGAATACTAAGTGGTTTTTCATTCCCTTTTTCAGTGGGCTTTTTGTTTTGTCAGAACTCTCCACCATGACCCGTCCATCTTGGGTGGCCCTAAATGGCTCATAGTTAGACAAGGTTGTGGTCCATGTGATCAGATTGGTTACTTTTCTGTGATTGTGGTTTTTAGTTTGTCTGCCCTCTGCTGGATTAGGATAAGAGGCTTATGGAAGCTTTCTGATGGGAGAGGCTGACTGACTGAGGGGGAAACTGAATCTTATTCTTATAGGCAGGGTCATGCTCAGTGAATCTTTAATCTAATTTTCTATTGAAGAGAAATTCTATTGAATTTTCTATTATTCCCTCCCTGTTTTTTGACCTGAGGCCAAACTATGGTGGAGGTAATGAAGATAATGGTGACATTCTTCAGAAGGTTCCCAGGGAGGCACTGCTACACTCAGTGCCCCCAGCCCTGCAGTAGGCCACCGCTAATCCACTCCTCTGCCAGAGACTCCTGGACACTCACAGGTAAGTCTGGGTCAATCTCTTGTTGGCAGCCCTCTGAGCATTTCTGGAGGGTATGGCATTTGATTCTAAACATGATTTTGCCACTCCTACTATCTCATTGAGGCTTCTCCTTCACCCCTGGGCATGGGATATATTCTCAAAGTTGCTCCATCACCATGCAACCGCCACTCCAACACCTACAGTCTTGCTGGAGTTTCTCTGCCCTTAGATGTGGGATATCTCCTCACAGTCGCTCCAGTGCCATGCAGCTGCTGCTCCAGCCCCAAGCAGCAGAATCATATGTAACAGAGATAAAGTTTAGACAACCGAGAATGCTGTGGGGTATTTTAAAAAATAATGATTTTTAGTACTTTTCAAAATTTAATAAATCCAATCTTGTGAGAAAAGGTACTCAGAGTGCTGTATAAGTAAGGTATGTTTTCTTGGCTCATTCAGTTTTAAAAGATACATTGATTCAGACTGTGCTCAGTTGCTTCAGTCATGTCTGACTGTGCAATCCCATGGATTGAGCACACCAGGCTCCTCTGTCCATGGGATTCTCCAGGCAGGAATACTGGAGTGGGTTGCCATTTCTTTCTCCTGATCCACATTAGCTTACATACAAAGGAATTAGAATAGTCCAACCGAAAATCAGAAAACAAAACAAAACAAAACTGAAACCTCACCAAAATATTTGCAGAAATTCATGCATCTCACTAGACCATTCAGGTATGACCTAAATCAAATCCCTGATGACTGTACAGTGGAAGTGAGAAGTAGATTTCAGGGACTAGATCTGATAGACAAAGTGCCTGATGAACTATGGACTGAGGTTCATGGCATTGTACAAGAGACAGGGATCAAGATCATCCCCAAGAAAAAGAAATACAAAAAAGTAAAACGGCTGTTTGAGGAGGCCTTACAAATAGCTGTGGAAAGAAGAGAAGTGAAAAGCAAAGGAGAAAAGGACAGGTATACCCACTTGAATGCAAAGTTCCAAAGAATAGCAAGGAGACTTAAGAAAGCCTTCCTCAGTGATCAATGCAAAGAAATAGAAGAAAACAACAGAATGTGAAAGACTAGAGATCTCTTCAAGAAAATTAGAGATACCAAGGGAACACTTCATGCAAAGCTAGGCTCAATAAAGGACAGAAATGGTATGGACCTAAGAGAAGCAGAAAGTATTAAGAAGAGGTGGCAAGAATACACAGAAGAACTGTACATAAAAGATCTTCACAACCCACATAATCATGATGGTATGGTCATTCACACTCACCTAGAGCCAGACATCCTGGAATGTGAAGTCAAGTGGGCCTTAGAAAGCATCACTATGAAGAAAGCTGGTGGAGGTGATGGAATTCCAGTTGAGCTACTTCAAATCCTAAAAGATGATGCTGTGAAAGTGCTGCACTCAATATGTCAGCAAATTTGGAAAGCAGTGGCCACAAGAATGGAAGAGGTCAGTATTCATTCCAATCACAAAGAAAGGCAATGCCAAAGAATGTTCAAAATACTGCAAAATTGCATTCATCTCACATGCTAGTAAATGCTCAAAATTCTCCAAGCCAGGTTTCAGCAACACATGAACTATGGACTTCCAGATGTTCAATCTGGTTTTAAAAAAGGGCCAGGAACCAGAGATCAAATTGCCAACATCCACTGGATCATCAAAAAATTGAGAGTTCCAGAAAAAAAATCTACTTCTGCTTTATTGACTATGTCAAAGCCTTTGACTGTGTGGATCACAATAAACTGGAAAATTCTGAAAGAGATGGGAATACCAAACCACCTGACCTGTCTCTTGAGAAACCTGTATGCAGGTCAGGAAGCCACAGTTAGAACTGGACATGGAACAACAGAGTGGTTCCAAATAGGAATAGGAGTACATCAGGGCTGTATATTGTCACCTGGCTTATTTAACTTATATGCAGTGTACATCATGAGAAATGTTGGGCTAGGGGAAGCACAAGCTGGAATCAAGATTGCTGGGAGAAATATCAATAACCTCAGATATGCAGATGACACCATCCTTATGGCAGAAAGTGAAGACGAACTAAAGGGCCTCTTGATGAAAGTGAAAGAGGAGAGTTAAAAAGTTGGCTTAAAGCTCAACATTCAGAAAATGAAGATCATGGCATCCAGTCCCATCACTTCATGGGAAATAGTTGGGGAAACAGTGGAAACAGTGTCAGACTTTATTTTTCTGGGCTTCAAAATCAGTGCAGATGGTGATTGTAGCCATGACATTAAAAGGTGCTTACTCCTTGGAAGGAAAGTTATGACCAACCTAGACAGCATATCCAAAAGCAGAGACATTACTTTGCCAACAAAGGTCAGTCTAGTCAAGGCTATGGTTTTTCCAGTGGTCATGTATGGATGTGAGAGTTTGTCTATAAAGAAAGCTGAGCATCAAAGAATTGATGCTTTTGAACCATGGTGTTGGAGAAGACTCTTGAGAGTCCCTTGGACTGCAAGGAGATCCAACCAGTCCATTCTAAAGGAAATCAGTCCTGAATATTCATTGGAAGGACTGATACTGAAGCTGAAACTCCAATACTTTGGCCACCTGATGCAAAGAGCTGACTCATTTGAAAAAGAACCTGATGCTGGGAAAGATTGAGGGCAGTAGGAGAAGGTGACGACAGAGTATGTGATGGTTGGATGGCATCACCGACTCAATGGACATGGGTTTGGGTGTACTTGGGGGGTTGGTGATGGACAGGGAGGCCTGCTGAGGTTCATGGGGTTGCCAAGAGTCGAACATGACTGAGCATCTGAACTGAACTGTACTGATTCTTGGTAACTTTTTTCTATAAAGGGCTATATTGTAGGTTTTTGATGTTACAGACATGTGATTTTTGTCCCAACTACTCATCTCTGTTGTTACAGCTTTCAGCATCCATAGGCAACACAGGGACCAATGGGTCTGGCTGTTTTTCAGTAAAACTTCACTCACAAGAGCACGTGGCCACCTTGTGGGCTTTTATTTAGCAAGGTGCTCTAGACTTTTAACAGTTCAATCTTTCACAAAATTACAAGGAGGATTAAATTTACTTATGTTTCCCAAGTATGCTTTCTTTCTCTCTCTTGCTTTCATATTTCTGCCTCAAAATCATTTTCCTCTGTTTTCCTTAAACTCATATGCTTTAAGCCATGTTACATCTCTTCCGATTTCATACTTCATTAACCTCCAATTCACTGTCCCTGACTTCAGGTCTGTCCCCATCTATCCATTCTTTTACTTTCAGCCAAATAAATACTTTCAAACACAAGGTTGATCATGCTTTTCTACAACTTAATACACTTAAATGGTGTTCCACTGTTATTATAGCAATGTTTTTCTGTTTAAAATAACACTAATAATTTTCCAAATGCAAAACTCATGTACTCCTACAAAATTTTTTGTAGGAGTAATTCTTTAAACTTTTTTTGGTTAAAAGTTTAAAATTTAAAAGCTAATGAATTATTAATATTTCATGAATAAAATTCATGA
>SJYQ01005368.1:18386-29786 GCA_006410935.1 Redunca redunca
AAGTCAAAGTTCCCTAAGCCATTAGAAGCATGTTTCACCAAAAAAAATAAATAAAATAAATAAAGATTTTGGAATATTTCTCTCTTCTTCTAAAAATAAGAGTGCCTCCATTTTAACTGATTATCATGACATAAAATAAGGTTTATTACCTGGCCTCTCCTAATCTCTAATTTTCCCTTACAAACTCCCTTATTCTTTGTTTTTGCATACATACACACACACAGGTGTGTATCATATTCATTTTGCTCTACAGTAGAAACTAACACAACATTGTAAAGCAACTAGAATCCCAACGAAATCAATTAAAAAATAAATAAAAGCATTCAGTTAGCTAAGATGGTGGAGGAATTGGACGGGGAGACCACTTTCTCCCTCACAAATTCATCAAAAGAACACTTCAATGCTGAGTAAATTCGACAAAACAACTTCTGAATGCTGACAGAGGACATCAGGCACCCAGAAAAGCAGATCATTGTCTTTAAAAACAGGTAGGAAAAAATATAAAAGATGGAAAAAGAGACAAAGGAGGTAGGGAGGGAGCTCCATCCCAGGAAGGGAGTCCTGTCCATGGAAGGGAGTCTTAAAAAGAGAGGTTTTTCAAACACCAGGAAACACTCTCACTGCCGAGTCTGTGGCGAGCCTTGGAAGCACAGAGGGCAACATAACAGGGAAGAAAAATAAATAATTAAAAACCAACAGATTACAAGCCCAACAGTAACTCCTCCAGCCGAGAAGCAGCACAGATGCCTGCATCTGCCACTAGCAAGTGGGGGCTAGGCAGGGAGGCACAGGCTGCAATGGTTTTTAAGAATTGGGCTGGAATCCTGTGAGTGTAACCAGAGCAAAACGAACTTGGGCTAGCATACCAGAAGGTGGGATAGCTACCACGTGAAAAGCTCTAACGTAAGACACCGCCTGGACCGTACACAGAAAAAAAGACAGAACAGAAATAGCCGGCTGCAGACCATCCCCCTCTGGTGACAGGCAGCCAGAGCGGTAAGGGCTGGAAGGTGGCAATTGCAGCCCCAGAGAGACATTTCTTACCAAACTGCAAGCAGACTTCTTTGCTAAGGCTTCTTGGGGTTCTGGATAGTCACCATCTGCCTCAGAAGGGGCACCAGCAGTACACCCAGAAAACTGAACGTTAGGGACAGGAAAGGAGATAGGTTGCAGCAACTGCGCTCGCCAAACACCTGAGCTACTCGGACCTGGGAAGGGCACAAAACGCAGTCCCAACCGAATCTGCACCACTGAGGGCTACCTGAGAGCTGAGCCTGAGTGGCTTAGACCAGGGAGGTGCATGCAGCTTAGGGTCAGATTCAGATGGTTCCCGGAGGAGCAACGTAGAGCCTGAGCGGTATGCACTGTGAGCATGCATGGCTGAGACACTACAAGTACATGCCAGTGTTATTTGTTTGCAGCATCCCTCCCTCCCCACAGCACAACTGAACAAGTGAGCCTAAAAAAAAAAAAAAAAAAAAAGAAGTGTCCACCACTGCTCCCCCTTGTGTCAGGGCAGAAATCAGACACTGAAGAGACCAGCAAACAGAAAAAGCTAAACAGAGGGAACCGCCTTGGAAGTGACCCCACACTGCCCACAACACCAGAGAAAGTCCCAGATATATCTTTACTATTTATATGATCATTCTCTTTTATTGTTGCTGTTGATGTTGCTGTTTGCTTGTTTTTTCTTATTTTCTTTTTCTTCTTTTTTATTTAACTTTTTAAAATGTTTAAGTCCTCTATTTCTCCTTTAATTTTTATTTTTATAACCTACTATTACTTTTCAAAAAAAAGACCCTATTTTTAAAGCAAATGCCATATATATATTTTTTGTGGTTGTTGTTCTTTTTTGATAATTCTTGTGACTTTGTTTTTTTTAATTCTTTTAATATTGTATTTTTGAAAATCCAACCTCTACTCTAGATTTTTAATCTTTGCTTTTTGGTATTTGTTGTCAACTTTGTATATTTAAAAACCCAATCTTCAGTACCCATTTTTACCTGAGAGCGAGATTACTGGCTTGACCACTCTCCTCCTTTGGACTCTCCTTTTTCTCCACCAGGTTGTCTCTGTCTCCTCCCACCCCCTTCTCTTCTCTATCCAACTCTGTGAATCTCTGAGTGTTCCAGATGATGGAGAACACTTAGGGAACTGGTTACTGGCTGGATCTGTCTCTCTCCTTTTCATTTCTCGCTTTTATCCTCCTGGCCACCTATGTCTACTTCCTCCCTCTCCTCCTCTCTGTATAACTCTGTGAACATCTCTGAGCGGTCCAGACTGAGGAGCACACATAAGGAAGTGATTACTGGCTAGCTTTCTCTCTCCTCTTTTGATCCCACCTCATCTCATTCCAGTCACCTCTAACTACCCCCTCCCTCTTCTCTTCTCTTCTCTTCTCTTCTCTTCTCTTCTCTTCTCTTCTCTTCTCCATGTAACTCAGTGAATCTCTCCAGGTGTCCCTTAATGTGGAGAAACTTTTCATCTCTAACCTAACCTTGATGTTTTATCATCAGTGCTGTATAGATGGAGAAGTCTTGAGGCTACTGTAAAAATAAAACTGACAACCAGAAGCAGGAGGCTTAAGTCCAAATCCTGAGAACATCAGAGAACTCCTGACTCCAGGGAACATTAATCGATAGGAGCTCATCAAATGCCTCCATACCTACACTGAAACCAAGCACCACCCAAGGACCAAAAGTCCCATAGCAAGACATATCAGGCAAATTCTCCAGCAACACAGGAACACAGCCCTGAGCTTCAATATACAGGCTGCCTAAAGTTACTCCAAAACCATTGACATCTCATAACTCATTACTGGACACTTGATTGCACTCCATAGAGAAGAAATCCATCTCCACCCACCAGAACTCCAACACAAGCTTTCCTAACCAAGAAACCTTGACAAGCCACTGATACAACCCCACTGACAGTGAGGAAACTCCATAATAAAGAGAACTCCACAAATTCCCAGAATATAGAAAGGCAACCCCCAAAGCAGAAATATAACCAAGAAGAAGAGATAGAGGAATACCCAGCAGGTAAAGGAACAGGAGAAATGCCCACCAAACCAAACAAGAGAGGAAGAGATAGGGAATCTACCTGATAAAGAATTCCAAATAGTGATAGTGAAAAAGATCCAAAATCTTGAAATCAAAATGGAATCACAGATAAATTGCTTGGAGACAAGGATTGAGAAGATGCAAGAAAGGTTTAACAAGGACCTAGAAGAAATAAAAAAAGAGTCAATATATAATGAATAATGCAATAAATGAGATCAGAAACACTCTGGAGGCAACAAATAGTAGAATAACGGAGGCAGAAGATAGGACTAGTGAAATAGAAGATAGAATGGTAGAAATAAATGAATCAGAAAGGAAAAAAGAAAAAAGAATTAAAAGAAATGAGGACAATCTCAGAGACCTCCAGGACAATATGAAATGCTCCAACATTAATTCGAATTATAGGAGTCCCAGAAGAAGAAGACAAAAAGAAAGACCATGAGAAAATACTTGAGGAGATAATAGTGAAAACTTCCCTAAAATGAGGAAGGAAATAATCACCCGAGTCCAAGAAACCCAGAGAGTTCCAAACAGGATAAACCCATGAAGAAACACCCTAAGACACATATTGATCAAATTAACAAAGACCAAGCACAAAGAACAAATACTAAAAGCAGCAAGGGAAAAACAACAAATAACACACAAGGGGATTCCCATAAGGATAACCGCAGATCTTTCAATAGAAACTCTTCAGGCCAGGAGGAAATGGCAAGACACACTTAAAATGATGAAAGAAAATAACCTACAGCCCAGATTACTGTAACCAGCAAGGATCTCATTCAGATATGAAGGAGAAATCAAAAGCTTTCCAGACAACCAAAAGCTGAGAGAATTCAGCACCACCAAACCAGCTCTCCAGCAAATGCTAAAGGATATTCTCTAGACAGAAAACACAGAAAGGGTGTATAAACCCAAACGCCAAACAATAAAGTAAATGGCAACGGGATCATACTTATCAATAATTACCTTAAACGTAAATGGGTTGAATGCTCCAACCAAAAGGCAAAGACTGGCTGAATGGATACAAAAACAAGACCCCTGTATATGTTGCCTACAAGAGACCCACCTCAAAACAAGGGACACATACAGACTGAAAGTGAAGGGCTGGAAAAAGATATTCCACGCAAATAGAGACCAAAAGAAAGTAGGAGTAGCAATACTCATATCCGATAAAATAGACTTTAAAACAAAGGCTATGAAAAGAGACAAAGAAGGCCACTACATAATGATCAAAGGATCAATCCAAGAAGAAGATATAATAATTATAAATATATATGCATCCAATATAGGAGCACCACAATATGTAAGACAAGTGCTAACAAGTATGAAAGGGGAAATTAACAATAACACAATAGTGGGACACTTTAATAATCCACTCACACCTATGGACAGATCAACTAAACAGGAAATTAACAAAGAAACACAAACTTTAAATGATACAATAGACCAATTAGACCTAATTGATATCTATAGGACATTTCATCACAAAACAATGAATTTCACCTTTTTCTCAAGTGCTCACGGAACCTTCTCCAGGATAGATCACATCCTGGGCCATAAATCTAACCTTGATAAATTCAAAAAAATTGAAATCATTCCAAGCATCTTTTCTGACCATAATGCATTAAGATTAGATCTCAATTACAGGAGGAAAACTATTAAAAATTCCAACATATGGAGGCTGAATAACAGGCTTCTGAATAACCAACAGATCACAGAAGAAATCAATAAAGAATTCAAAATAAGCATAGAAATGAATGAAAATGAAAACATAACAACCCAAAACCTGTGGGACACTATAAAAGCAGTGTTAAGAGGAAAGTTCATAGGAATACAGGCATACCTCAAGAAACAAGAAAAAAGTCAAATAAATAACCTAACTCTATATCTAAAGCAACTAGAAAAGGAAGAAATGGAGAATCCCAGAGTTAGTAGAAGGAAAGAAATCTTAAAAATTAGGGCAGAAAAAAATACAAAAGAAACAAGAGACCATAGCAAAAATCAGCAAAGTCAAAAGCTGGTTCTTTGAAAGAATAAATAAAATTGACAAACCATTAGCCAGACTCATCAAGAAACAAAGGGAGAAAAATCAAATCAATAAAATTAGAAAAGAAAATGGAGAGATCAAAACAGACAACACAGAAATACAAAGGATCACAAGAGACTACAACCAGCAATTATATGCCAATAAAATGGACAACGTGGAAGAAATGGACAATTCTTAGAAAAGTACAACTTTCCAAAACTGAACCAGGAAGAAATAGAAAATCTTAATAGGCCCATCACAAGCACAGAAATTGAAACTGTAATCAGAAATTTTCCAGCAAACAAAAGCCCAGGTCCAGACGGATTCACAGCTGAATTCTACCAAAAATTTAGAGAAGAGTTAACACCTATCTTACTCAAACTCTTCCAGAAAATTGAGAGGAAGGTAAACTTCCAAACTCCTTCTATGAGGCCACAATCACCCTAATACCAAAACCTGACAAAGATGCCACAAAAAAAGAAAACTACAGGCCAATATCACTGATGAACACAGATGCAAAAATCCTCAACAAAATTCTAGCAATCAGAATCCAACAACACATTAGAAAGATCATACACCATGACCAAGTGGGCTTTATCCCAGGGATGCAAGGATTCCTCAATATCCAGAAATCAATCAATGTAATTCACCACATTGACAAATTGAAAAATAAAAGCCATATGATTATCTCAATAGATGCAGAGAAGGCCTTTGACAAAATTCAACATCCGTTTATGATAAAAACTCTCCAGAAAGCAGGAATCAAAGGAACATACCTCAACATAATAAAAGCTATATATGACAAACCCACAGCAAACATGATCCTCAAAGGTGAAAAATTGAAAGCATTTCCCCTAAAGTCAGGAACAAGACAAGGGTGCCCACTTTCATTGCTACTATTCAACATAGTTCTGGAAGTTTTGGCCATAGCAATCAGAGCAGAAAAAGAAATAAAAGGAATCCAAATTGAAAAAGAAGAAGTAAAACTCTCACTGTTTGCAGATGGCATGATCCTCTACATAGAAAACCCTAAAGACTCCACCAGAAAATTACTAGAGCTAATCAATGAATACAGTAAAGTTGCAGGATATAAAATCAACACACAGAAATCCTTTGCATTCCTATACCCTAATAATGAGAAAGTAGAAAAAGAAATTAAGGAAACAGTTCCATTCACCATTGCAACAAAAAGAATAAAATACTTAGGAATATATCTACCTAAAGAAACAGAAGACCTATATATAGAAAACTATAAAACACTGATGAAAGAAATCAGAGAGGACACTAATAGATGGAGAAATATACCATGTTCATGGATCAGAAGAATCAATATAGTGAAAATGAGTATACTACCCAAAGCAATCTACAGATTCAATGCAATCCTTATCAAGCTACCAGAGGTATTTTTCACAGAGCTAGCAAGAAGATCCAACCAGTCCATTCTGAAGGAGATAAACTCTGGAATTTCTTTGGAAGGAATGATGCTAAAGCTGAAGCTCCAGTACTTTGGACACCTCATGCGAAGAGTTGACTCATTGGAAAAACTCTGATGCTGGGAGGAATTGGGGGCAGGAGAAGGGGACGACCCAGGATGAGACAGCTGGATGGCATCATGGGCTCGATGGACATGAGTCTGGGTGGACTCCGGGAGATGGTGATGGACAGGGAAGCCTGGCATGCTGTGATTCATGGGGTCACAAAGAGTTGGACACGACTGAGTGACTGAACTGAACCGAGAACAAATAATTTCACAATTTGTATGGAAATACAAAAAACCTCGAATAGCCAAAGCAATCTTGAGAAAGAAGAATGGAACTGGAGGAATCAACCTGCCTGACTTCAGGCTCTACTACAAAGCCACAGTCATCAAAACACTGTGGTACTGGCACAAGGACAGAAATATAGATCAATGGAACAAAACAGAAAGCCCAGAGATAAATCCACACACTTCTGGACACCTTATCTTTGACAAAGGAGGCAAGAATATACAATGGATTAAAGACAATCTCTTTAACAAGTGGTTAAAGATACAGGATACAGGATACAGGCGGCTTGGGGCTGGTGCACAGGGATGATCCAGAGAGATGATATAGGGTGGGAGGTGGGAGGGGGGTTCAGGATTGGGAACTCATGTACACCTGTGGCTGATTCATGTCAATGTATGGCAAAACCAATATAGTATTGTAAAGCAAAATAAGTAAAATAATAATAATAAATAAATAAATAAATAAAAAGAAAAAAGCATTCAGTTAGCATTTTAAAATAGTTTTTAAAAAAGAGAGAAACAAACAAACAAACAAACAAAGCCAAAAAAAAAAAAAAAAAAAAACCCACATCTCCTTTCCTCAAAATTCTGTTGCCCAGCCTCTTTACTGAATATTTCTTACACTTTCTGTCTTGATTTAGGATGACCAACTTTGCTAATTGAGACACTTCCAGTTTTAGCTCTGAAAATTCTATGATCTGGGGAATTTATTCATTTGGGAAAATTCTTCCATTCTGGTCATTCTCCCTATAGTGTGAAACCTGGCTTCTCTTCCATGAAAACTAAACTCCATTCTATCATCATTCTCTTCATCAAACACCTCCTATACTTTCTGTTCCTGAGTAAAATCTGGGTCCAAAAGCAATGAAAGAGCTAATTCTAACTCAAGTAAGCTACTTAGGTAGGGACGGTATCCTCCATTCTCACAAGAGAGAGAGACCCTGATCATATTTTTTTCTCTTACCAATAACCCTTCTCATTTAAGGTTCATGCTATTAATTTGTAATAACCCCTTACACTTATCATCTCAGATACTTTCAAATATTTCATTGCTTTGTGCATTATACAGTAAATATAAGCCTTAGTTTGCCTAGGAAATTCCGTTTTTATTAGTTATTTTCAAATAATTGTTTGCAAACATTTTTACTCTCAAAAGTATTGTTTAAATAATTTTATTATAAACCNTTTATTTTTACTATTTGCCCAATATCTGCATTTATCCCATATTTTGTTAATTTGCATACAGATTATCCATTGATAACTGGCATTTTTCTTTCTCTCATTTTAATGGATATGTGCCTTCACTTGACTTTAGTCATTCACTTTTATTGTCATAGCAAAAATCACTTATATCTCAAGATCTAAACATAATTTCATATCCCATTAAATTACTTACTCATTACAACCATGTTTACTGTCAATAGCTTTTTTTTAAATTGCAGTATAGTTACTTTACAATGTTGTATTAGTTTCTGCTGTACAGCAAAGTGAGTCAGCCACACATACGTGTGTGTATATATATATGTGTGTATATATATATATATGTGTGTGTGTGTGTATATATATATATATATATATATATATATATATACAAGTATACATACTCACATATATTTTTGGATTCCCTCCCATTTTAGGTGACCACAGAACACCGAGGTTCCTGTTCAATATATATGTCAATTTGGCACTTCATTATATTTTTTCAAAGCAAATAGTAATAGTAGTAAATTACTAATTTCACTGTCATCTTGTTAAATGTTGTAGCTTCAATGTGTTTTTTTTATTATTACCTACATTCGGATATTACTAACAATACCCCTTCTTTTTCTTTTTTTTTTTCGCTCGCTAGATTCTGAGCATATAAATGCACAACCCACGAATCTCTAATATATTCCATGCATGGGTAATGTGCCTGGAACATACCAGGCCCACAATAAATATTCCCAAGTGATAGAAATATGAAAGCAACAGATCGTTAGACTCTTCTAAGACAGAATATGGTGCACTGGAGAAGGGAATGGAAAACCACTTCAGTATTCTTGCCTTGAGAACCCCATGAACAGTATGAAAAAGCAAAATGATAGGATACTGAAAGAGGAACTCCCCAGGTCAGTAGGGTGTTCTCTATATGGGAGATCAGTGGAGAAATAACTCCAGAAAGAATGAAGGGTTGGAACCAAGGCAAAAACAATACCCAGCTGTGGATGTGACTGGTGATAGACACACGGTCTGATACTGTAAAGAGCAATATTGCATAGGAACCTGGAATGGCAGGTCCATGAATCAAGGCAAATTGGAAGTGGTCAAACAAGAGATGGCAAGAGTGACCATCAACATGCTAGGAATCAGCAAACAAAAAAGGACTGGAATGGGTGAATTTAACTCAGATGACCATTATATCTACTACTGTGGGCAGGAATCCCTGAGAAGAAATGGAGTAGCCATCATGGTCAACAAAAGACTCCGAAATGCAGTACTTGGATGCAATCTCAAAAATGACAGAATGATCTCTGTTCCTCTCCAAGGCAAACCATTCAATATCACAGTTATCCAAGTCTATGCCCCAAACAGTAATGCAGAAGAAGCTGAAGTTGAATGGTTCTATGAAGACCTACAAGACCTTTTAGAACTAACACCCAAAAAAGATATCCTTTTCATTATAGGGGACTGGAATGCATAAGTAGGAAGTCAAGAAACACCTGGATAACAGGCAAATTTGGCCTTGGAATGCGGAATGAAGCAGGGCAAAGACTAACAGAGATTTACCAAGAAAAATGCACTGGTCATAGCAAACACCCTCTTTCAACAACACAAGAGAAGACTCTACACATGGACATCACGAGATGGTCAACACCAAAATCAGATTGATTATATTCTCTGCAGCCAAAGATGGAGAAGCTCTATACAGTCAACAAAAACAAGACCAGAAGCTGACTGTGGCTCAGATCATGAACTACTTATTACCAAATTCAGACTCAAATTGAAGAAATCAGGGAAAACCACTAGACCATTCAGGTATGACCTAAATCAAATCCCTTATGATTATACAGTGGAAGTTAGAAATAGATTTAAGGGCCTAGATCTGATAGATAGAGTGCCTGATGAACTATGGACTGAGGTTCGTGACATTGTACAGGAGACAGGGATCAAGACCATCCCCATGGAAAAGAAATGCAAAACAGCAAAATAGCTGTCTGGGGAGGGCTTACAAATAGTTGTGAAAAGAAGAGAAGTAAAAAGCCAAGGAGAAAAGGAAAGATATAAGCATCTGAATGCAGAGTTCCAAGCAATAGCAAGAAGATATCGGAAAGCATTCCTCAGCGATCAATGAAAAGAAATAGAGGAAAAGAACAGAATGGGAAAGACTAGAGATCTCTTCAAGAAAATTAGAGATATCAAGGGAACATTTCATCCAAAGATGGGTTCAGTAAAGGACAGATGCTATGGGCCTAATGGAAGCAGAAGATATTAAGAAGAGGTGGCAAGAATACACGGAAGAACTGTACATAAAAGATCTTCATGACCCGGATAATCACAATGGTGTGATCACTCATCTAGAGCCAAACATCCTGGAATGTGAAGTCAAGTGGGCCTTGGAAAGCATCACTGCGAACAAAGCTAGTGGAGATGATGGAATTCCAGTTGAGCTGTTTCAAATCCTGAAAGATGATGCTGTGAAAGTGCCGCACTCAATATGCCAGCAATTTGGAACACTCAGCAGTGGCCACAGGACTGGAAAAGGTCAGTTTTCATTCCAATCCCAAAGAAAGGCAATGCCAAAGAATGCTCAAACGACCACACAATTGCACTCATCTCACATGCTAGTAAAGTAATGCTCAAAATTCTCCAAGCCAGGCTTCATCAATACGTGAACTGTGAACTTCCTGATGTTCAAGCTGGTTTTATTTATTTTTTTTATAGTGCTTTATTTTTTTTTATTTTACTTTATTTTAGTTTACAATACTGTATTGGTTTTGCCATACATCAACATGGATCTGCCATGGGTGTACACATGTTCCCAATCCTGAACCCCTCTCCCACCTCCCTACCCATACCATCTCTCTGGGTCATCCCAGTGCACCAGCCCCAAGCATCCTGTATCTTGCATTGAACCTAGACTGGCGAGTCATTTTTTATATGATATTATACATGTTTCAATTCCATTCTCCCAAATCATCCCACCCTCTTCCTCTCCCTCTCCCACAGAGTCCAAAAGACTGTTCTATACATCTCTGTCTCTTTTCCTGTCTCGCATACAGGGTTATCGTTACCATCTTTCTAAATTCCATATATATGTGTTAGTATACTGTATTGGTGTTTTTCTTTCTGGCTTACTTCACTCTGTATAATAGGCTCCAGTTTCATCCACTTCATTAGAACTGATTCAAATGTATTCTTTTAATGGCTGAGTAATACTTCATTGTGTATATGTACCACAGCTTTCTTATCCATTCATCTGCTGATGGACATCTATGTTGCTTCCATGTCCTGGCTATTATAAACAGTGCTGCGATGAACATTGGGGTACAAGTGTCTCTTTCAATTCT
>SJYQ01005368.1:29800-48414 GCA_006410935.1 Redunca redunca
CCCCTTCTCCTCCTGCCCCCAATCCCTCCCAGCATCAGGGTCTTTTCCAATGAGTCAGCTCTTCGCATCAGGTGGCCAAAGTATTGGAGTTTCAGCTTCAGCATCAGTCCTTCCAATGAACACCCAGGACTGATCTCCTTTAGGATGGACCACTCAAAAAAAAAAAAAAGAACAAGAGAATGCTTGTAGATGCACGTTTCAGAACTTTGACAGAAAAGAAATAGAGGCCAAATACAGAGGGCAGATGTGGCAGAAGAGTTACATGAAGCCCCTACCCCGACCCAGTATGGGCGGACCCTGTGCATCCCAAAGGCAGGTGCTGGGCTTTTTTGAATTTATTTTTTAATTGGAGGAGAATTGCTTGACATTGTGTTGGCTTCTGCCATATAGCAATGCAAATCAGTTGTAACTTTTTACATCCCCTCCCTCTTAAGCCTCCCAGAGAGGGGCTTTTGAAGGCTAGGACTTAACACAGTTGCACATTTGAACTTGGCGCTTCTCTGTTTTCTCTTTTTCCATCTTTCTCCCCTTCCAGTCTGACCTTTATACTGTTGCTACTCCACTTTGAGATTTTATCCATTAGGATGCTTTGGATAATTAGTGTTTAGAAGCTAATGTGTGGCATTCTCTGGAAAGGAAGTGATAATCATGAATAAATTATTAAAAGATGATTCTCTTTAAGATGGTTAGCATTCCTGATTTATCATCTGAAAGATATGATATCTGGTGGCCCCAAAGCAGAAAGGTTGGGGAGTAAAGAAAAGTCAGAAGTGGGACAGGAGAAAAATTGAGCTGGAGATTTTCTTAGAGGATTTTACTTCCGATGGAACAAAATGACAAATAACAAGAACACCGCCCGCTGCTCTGAGATGATAAAGGTGATTATCACCCTCTTAACGGAGAGTATTCACCTGCTACGTTTTCCCCACAATGGTAAAAGCTTACTGTAACAAAAGCAAATTTTAGTATAATCACAAGGACATGCATGTTCAGTGAACTAAGTATAATCTACACAGCATTTTTTTTTTTCTACACAGCATTTTTAAAAGATCTGTGGAGGAAAAAAGAAGAGAAAGTTCAAGAAAATAAGTCTCTGAAAACTTAATTAATAATGTGAGATTTTGCGCCCAAACATTTTAACAGACTGTTATTCCACGTCATTTTGAGATAATTTAGGGCCAGAGTCCAAAACATAGTGTTGTTGTAATAAACGACGTATGCTCTCTAGGACAATGTAACCATAGCATGCCTTGACATTCATAGCAGCATTTGTACAACATGTGAAAAAAGAAAGAAGAATGGGAGCTTTGTAGCCTGTATTCATGGAAAAGTAATAAAAAAAATTACCCAAAAATGGAGAGCCTTGCGCATCTATTCAATTGTGAATCTGTTTAATTCAACATTCCCCTGAAAATAGTTCTACAGGTCTATACACCATGCTTGGGGCAGGGGATATAGCCCCCCAAAACACAGTGCGTTCTAAACTGCAAGTGTTACGAAGTTAATTTAAAGTCACATCAGCACTTTGAAACAGAATCAACTATAATTTTAAAAAAAGAAAGGAAGAAAAGAGAAGCAGAAAATTCCATTCTGGGTGTATACCCAAAGAAATTGAAAGCAGGGTCTCAAATAGATGTCTGTACACCCATGTTTATAGAAGCATCATTCACAATGGCCAAAATGGGGAAGCAACCCATTGTCCACGGATCAATGGAGAGATAAAATGTGGTCTATCCATACAATGGAATATGATGTACTCTTGAAAGAAAGGAAACTCTGACACGTGCTACCACACAGATGAATCTCAAGGACATTATGCTGAGTCAAATAAGCCAGTCACAAAAAGCCAGTCACAAATGCGGGATGATTCCACTTATATAAGGTCCCTGCTTGTGTGAGTGCTAAGTCGCTTCAGCTGTGTCCAATTCTTTGTGACCCTATGGCCTGCAGCCTGCCAGGCTCCTCTGTGCATGGGATTCTCCAGGCAAGAATCCTGGAGTGGGTTGCCATGCGCCCCTCCAGGGGACCTTCCCGACCCAGGGATCAAACCCACATCTCCCGCGTCGACTGCACTGGCAGGCAGGTTCTTTACCTTTAACACCATCTGGGCAGCCCTATATGAGGTCCCCAGAGGAGTCAAGTTCATAGAGCCCAAAGTATCAATAGAATGGCGGGTGCATGGCGGGGCAGGGACTGGGGGAGGGGGGTGGTGTTTAGTGGAAACAGAGTTTCCGTTTGGGATAATGACAAAGTTCCGGAGATGGCTGGTGGTGACCGTTGTCCAATAGGGCGAATGTACTTAACGCCACCAGACTGTGGACTTCAAAATGCTTAAAATGGCAAATTTTATGATGTGTATATTTTACTATGAGGAAAAAAAGTAAAACAGGAAATATCAGGGTGCCCTGAACATAGTAAGAACAAGCGTTTTCCCCTCAAGCGTTGATCTTTACCTGAACGGTCTGTATGTGTGCTGAGCTGGGATAAAGGGTATCTCTCCCTGTAGGTGACATAGAATACTCATACAAATAAATACGTCAGTGCAAACTGTGGTGTGATGAAACAAAACCAGAGGAGGGGTTTCAGATGACTCTGGAGGGTCTGAACTGGACTGAGGGGTGAACGGAGACACAGCAACACTGGGCAAAGAGCCAGTGGGCGCTGCTTCAGGCAAGTAAGGCTCCTCTGGGGAGCTGGGCAGGAGTTGAGGCTGCCTGTACACACGGGGCTTCGGGTTTTATTCTAAGAGCAAAGAGAAGTTGCCTTTCAGTTAGTGGTTTGGGTTGAATTGTGCCCTTCCTCCTCCTTCTGAACCAAGTCCCTGCTGGCTCAGATGGTAAAGTGTCTGCCTGCAATGTGGGAGACCCGGGTTCAGTCCCTGGTTCGGGAAGATCCCCTGGAGAAGGAAATGGCAACCCACTCCAATACCCTTGCCTGGAAAATCCCATGGACAGAGGAGCCTGGTAGGCTACAGCCCATGGGGTCACAAAGAGTCGGACACGACTGAACGACTTCACTTTCACTTTCCCCCTTCATACGTTGAAATACTAACTGCTGGCGCTTCAGAACGTGACCTTTTTTGGAGACACGGTCCTTACAGAGGTAATCGAGTTAAAACGAGGTCATTAGGGTGGGCCCTAATCCAATAGGACTGATGCCCTTGTAAGAAGAGGAAGTCAGGACACAGACACACACCCAGGAAAGACGGGGTGAAGCAGACTCGGGGAGGAGATGGCTGGGCTGTCTCCAAGCTAAGGAGAGAGGCCTGGAGTCCATCCTGCCTTCCCAGCCCTGCCCACACCTTGACTTCGGTCTTCTAGCCTCCAGAAGTGTGAAACCGTGAACTTCTTAAGCCTCCTGGTAAGTGGCGCTTCATTACAGCGTCCCTGATGAACCGATGCAGCTCGTATAGCATCTCAAGTCTTCCCAAGCAGTGCTAGTGGTCAAGAACCTGCTTGCTGATGCAGGAGACTTAAGAGGCATGGATTTGATCCCTAGGTCAGAAAGATCCCCTGGAGGAGGAACTGGCAACCCACTCCAGTATTCTTGCCTGGAGAATCCCACGGACAGAGGAGCCTGGTGGGCTCCAGTCCAAAGGGTTGCAGAGAATCGGACATGACTGAAGCGACTTAGCACGCACACAAGCATAGAATCTCAAAATTAAGAACTGGGTATTCCAAAGATTCAGAACACCATTCACCACTGATACTAAATTATAACAGATAAATATACTTTCTCATAATAAGACTTACTCCATAAAGTGAGAGCTAATCACAGATTCCTAACATCGATAAAGAATATTAAACTCCGTGGTCCCCAACCTGCCTGCTGGCAACGCAGTACTTTTCTGCAACATCCCTGACAATTGGCTACTCGGCCCATTTCAGAGTTGAAGAGCTTGAATTATTAAAAAGATGGTTGGTTATTTTTATTCCAAACTGCTTTTTCCAGTGTCCTTCATCGATCCCACTTCTGCCTGGTCCATTTCATCTCCCCCTGTCCTGAGGCTTCTGTCTGTGCTAACACCGTGTGGCAGGTTTCCTCACCTCTGCTTACTCCAGGGTTTACTTGCCCAAAGAGGGGTTAGCAATGTCATTTCATTCTCTGACGCCTGCCCCATGAAGCGCACACATCCCCACGTGGACTCCAGTCTGTCGGTGCTCCTGCCGCAAATGCTCTCTTTGGCATCTGACACGCTGCTGCCACACCATGCACTGGGCAACCTCTACCCCTGACTCTCATTCGTGCCCTGCACTTGAGTGCTCTGGACCTCTGCCCACGCTGTTCCAGTCCCTGTCTGCCTGCTGGCAGAGAAGCTGCTCCATCTGGGAGGCCATCGTGAGCCTGCTACACCCCCACCATGTCTACGGAACCTGATTGCATCCCTTACGTCAATCCACCTTGTCTTCGAGGAACTTGGGAGTGTGTGTGTGTGTGTGTGTGTGTGTGTGTGTGCACACGTTCACGTCTNGTGTGTGTGTGTGTGCACACGTTCACGTCTCCCAGGAGATTACACGCCTCTGATGCCCATCATGCTTGACACAACGTGGAACGTACTTGGCAGTCGTAAATGCTGAGCGAATGAAGGAATCAGTGAACCCTCGAGACAAAATCAGTTGTCTGTTACATACGCTAGACTTGCACATGCTTTGAAGGGAGCGCTCATTTACTCCAGGGTCAAGTTCTCCATTTCTGTGCTAACACCGTGTGGCAGGTTTCCTCACCTCTGCTTACTCCAGGGTTAACTTGCCCAAAGAGGGGTTAGCAATGTCATTTCATTCTCTGATGCCTGCCCCATGAATTGCACACATCCCCACGTGCGTACAGACATCCACACCACCTAACTGGACTCCCTTCTCCTAAATCCTTGTACCCAGACCTGGATACAGTAACTCAGAGGACTGACCTGAGTGGCCTTTCCCTTATATAACTTGGATATTATGATTCTATTGATACAACTGAAGTTTGTATTGACTTTTTTTTTTTTTCCAGCCAGGCTATATGCTGTTGGTTCATATTGAACTTCTGTTCAATATAAACCTATCAGTCTTCATCAAATGGAATTACTGTTGGGTCTTCTCCAACCTTTACTGAGTTAATTGACGTTTTTAAATCTAAAGACGAGATTTATCTTTACCCCTGTAAAATATCATTTTATTGGTTTCAAGCCATCCTTTTAACCAACCAAACTCTTTTAAATCTGGCATCTAACACATCAGCATTGGGACAGCAGTGAACGTGCCATAGTAAACACATCAAAGTCTTCTTCATCTTTATAACTGATAAACGCGTTAGCAGTGCAGGGAAGGGGCAGGGCTGGCAGGAGTAAAGCTCTTATGTCAGCCATATCTCACCAGGTGTGTCTCCACTGATCTGTTTATTATAAATATTCTGAATGTGTTTGTCCAACCAAATATCATCACCTAAATATTTGTTCGCCCAGCCTGTTTTCCCCCACGTCATCCACGGGATTCGTGAAGGCTCTTTACTGATGCTTTGCACATCCAGCCTGGTAACCCTGTGAAAAGAGGGAATGGGTTTGGTTTGCCTCTTCGCAATAACATTTGCTTCCAAGTGAATTCACACCAGCTCTTCAAAAATCTGTTAAAATTATTGCTCAGAACCCATATTAATATCAAATTTATCATCTCTATTTTCAAGAACCCAACTTTTTCTGCTTTGGGGAAAATCATGACATTTTTCCCCTTCCCAGTTTTCTGTGACTCCCATCTGGCCAAATCTGAGACCTTTTGTGGAGACCTGGAGAAGGGATTCGCAGTCACTAAGCTGCCCCACCCTCTATCTCTCACCTATCTTGGACCCTTGACAATTTCTCCTAAGGGACTTTAAAAAAAAAAACAAAAAACTCTTCCCAGTTTTCAAATTACTCTCCTTATTGGAGAAAAAGAAACCTGCAAAGTCCAAGATGTGCAGACATTCCTCATTCCTCCCCATTCCTCTGCCCCAGTCAATTCATTCTTTAAAAATATATAAAAAAGAAGAAAGGGAAAGTCTCCTAGTCGTGTCCGACTCTTTGTGACCCCATGGACTATACAGTCCTTGGGATTCTCCAGGCCAGAATACTGGAGTGGGTAGCCTTTCCCTTCTCCAGGGGATCTTCCCAACCCAGGGATCGAAGCCGGGTCTCCTGCATTGCAGGCAGGTTCTTTACCAGCTGAGCCACAAGGGAAGCCCAAGAATAATGTGTATTTATTTTGGCCACACTTCGCTGCCTGTGAGATCTTAGTTCCCTGACCAGGGATCAAACACAGGCCGTCAGCAGTGGAAGCGTGGAGTCCTAACCACTGGACGACCAGGGAAGTCCTTCATTCTGCTTTTCATTCCCCAAACACCATGCATGGGTCAGCCCTTGGGCTTCACTTGCGTGGCCTCCTGGAAATGTCCTTCCGCTCAGCCTCTGAGCTCAGCTCATACACTGCCCCCCACCCCTCTGTCCAGCCAGAGTGCCTGCCTCCTCCATTGCTCACGGCTGTCAGGACCTTTCATCTGGGCTAAACCAGCCTCCTTTTTGAAGTTCTGTAGAAACCGGCTGCCCTGGGGACAGGGCTACGGTTCTTCACTCTGCTTTTATGCCTCCTCCTCCAGCACCCCACTCCAGTACTCTTGCCTGGAAAATCCATGGACAGAGGAGCCTGGTGGGCTGCAGTCCATGGGGTCTCTAAGAGTCAGACACAACTGAGCGACTTCACTTTCAACTTTCACTTTCATGCATTGGAGAAGGACATGGCAACCCACTCCAGTGTTCTTGCCTGGAGACTCCCAGGGACAGGGGAGCCTGGTGGGCTGCCGTCTATGGGGTCGCACAGAGTCGGACACGACTGAAGTGACTTAGCGGCAGCAACAGCAGCCTCCAGCAACCAACACGAGTTTTCCTAGTTCTCTCCCCAGCTTCAGCCCTGGCTGGAAGCCTTACAAAGGCACGATATCCGTAGCCCGTGAACCCAGCTCCCTGACCACCTGTGCACAGACTGTTCCAGACTGGTGAGTGAGTGGTGCCCGACAAACCACACTGTGTAAAAACACACAGGCTCGTCAGCGTCGTCATCCTGTCACAGCAATGCCACCGCAGAGCCATGAACTTCTGACCCTTTCACAGATAAGGGCTCACCGACCAAATGGATATGAAAACTCCTTGTTATCTCAGAAACCTAGGGGGTTTTTTCCCTCAGTAGATTATTCACTCCAAAATGTTCTTAATGATTTACATTGATCAGAAGAATTTATGTATTTTGCAGTCTCTGAAGTGGAAAATGAAAAGTAATGTTGGTTGGTTTTTCTCTTTTAAAAATTGTAGCCCTTTTATTTTTTTTTTTATTGGAATACAGCTGCTTTACTGTATTGTGTAAGTTTCTGTTGCAGCATGAATTAGCTATATGTATATAAACATCCCCTCCCTCTTGGACCTCCTTCCCACCCCCTGCCTTTTATTTTATGGCCTAGCCACATGGTGTGCAGTATCTTATTAGTTCCCCACCTGGGGATTGAACGCAGGTGCCTGGCAATGAAAGCACAGAGTCCCATCCACTGGACCCGCAAGGATGTTCTGGTTTTCTCTTTTTTTTAAAAATGACATTTCACTTGGGAAACTCAGTGTTCAAATCGTCACTTATCTATACAGTCATGCAAGTACCGCTGTGGATGGCAAACGAAATTTCCTTTGAGGCATCTCCACTGAACAATGTAATTTTCAGGAATTTTTTCATTTGCTCCATCATGTTGCCTGTGAGGTTTCATGGCAGTTCTTGGCATAGAGCTGATCAACCGCAGAGTAAATATTCTAATGTTGGAATATTAGAATCACTCATTTCAGGGTGTTGGGGCAGCCGGGTTTATGCTTACGTCCTGGGTCTTCGTCAATAGTCAGTCCCCCTTTGACTCTGAATTATTTTAGTTGGGATGGCAGATTATATTATCATCCTAGCTAACACGGAAAGATGTAGACTCTATCCATTGAATGCAGTGAAAAAAATGATGGAGGTTCATACAGTTATATTTACTATGCCATCCTAAGCTGCCTCACAGCATCAAAACTGCAAGAATTAAAGAGAACTTGCTGGAAATCGGAATTATTTATTAGGAAAGTCAAGCAAAAGGCCCACTTCTGAGGTTTGCCCAGTCTCTTCTCATCACCCCAGTTATGGCCTTTTTCATCCTGGTGGCCGAAATACATAATGTTTATTTGCAATTAACAAAGGGTCCTGGAATCCTTGCTAATTTATTTGCCTAGGGTCTGCAGACTCTAATTATCCCACTGATTAAGGCAATGGTTTAAAGGGTCTTCTGAGCAGAGATCACTGGTAAGACGTTCCATCACCCCCAGTTATGGGCTTGCTCATTGCCCTCATTTTTTAGAAAAGAATGAAGTGTAAGTTGACTTACAATGTTGTGCTTCTGGTGTACAGCAAAGTGACTCAGAATGTGTGTGTGTCTGCGTGTATTTATCGTTTAGCTGTTGTGTCCAACTCTTGTGATCCCATAGACTATAGCCCACCAGGCTCCTCTGTCCATGGAACTGTCCAGGCAAGAATACTGGAGTGGGTAGCCACGCCCTTCTCCAGGGAATCTCCCTGAGCCAGGGATCAAACTTGAGTCTCCTGCCTCGGCTGGCATATGTTCTTTAGCATCGAGCCACCTGCGAAGCCCTATGGTTTATCACAAGATATTTAATATCATCCCCTGTGTGTTCTGATCACAGATGTTTGCCTGGTGCTGACTCTTGGCTCACTCATTTGCACATGCTGAGTGCCTGCTCTATGCCAGGAACAGGGGGTCCAAAGGAGACTAGAGCAATGCCTGTCTCCTGAGGGCCTCGTGGTCCAGGAGGGAAGGAAACACACAGGAACACGCAGGCGGGGACCAGGCACCCAGGGGCCCACCTATCCTGGGCTCCTGAGAGAGCCAGTGCTATCCGTGCATCAGTGACTGTCCACGCCACGGGCCTGTGGGGAGGTCGCAGTGCCTCAGTGTTATCTGCAGGGGAATCCTGCGTGAGCAGACAGGCAGGTGAGAGCCGGGCTTTGAATCTGGCCTTGTCACGCCCCAAACCTTACTCTGCAGCTCTGAACTACCACCTCTGCAGCTGAGGACAGGATAAGAGAGCCTGGGGGAAGGAAGGAAGATTTACCTAAGAATAAAAACTGATGACCTGGTTGGGGACAGGAAGGGAGAAACATCTCCAGATAGGATGGGGCCATGGACCTCATCCTGTGGGAAGCAGTCCCTGGATTCATGTACCAACAGGACATGTTCAGAAAGTGTTCACTGCTTGGGCTGAGGATGAGGGAAGGCACAAGGGTTACTGAACCCCCTCCACCCCCGCCCCAGGGGCCAGGGTATGTGGAGAAGGAATCCCAGGTTGGGGCTGTCGGATGGGATCAGAGCTCTAGCTTTGAGGGATCTGAGAGCTGAAATAATTGGAGACGGAGACAGAGAGTCATCCAGGGTAAGGGGCTGGAAATGCATACCCAGTGTGTCTGAGAAGTGATGAGCCATCCAGCTCTGTTCAAGTCAAGGATGGGACGAGGAGGTCGGGCAGGATGGGTCAGGCATTGCGGAAGGCCTGGGACCCCCTGCTAACGTGTTGGACTTGGCCCATGGACAATGGCGAGTCCCTTGGAAGCCTCACAATGAGCCTGTGCTTCAGGACGACGGACGGAGAAGTGCACGTGAACGGAACCAGAAATCGCAAGGAAGGACTAGCGGCCGTGGGCATAGATCCAGGGGAGGCAGTGAGAGTCTGGGTACAGCCGGCACCCGCCTCCCAAGCAAGTGGGGAATTGGCTGGTTGGACCAGGTTACAGACACAGAAGACTCCCAGGGAGGGTCTCAGTCTGAGGGGATGGAGTGGAGGGCGGAGTGGGATGTTGAGAAGAGGGGTGAGTGCCCATTTGCTTCTTCAGCAGATCTTCCCATCCCAGGGATCGAATCCACGTCTCCTGCCTTGGCAGGCAGATTCTTTACTGCTGAGCCACCAGGGAAGACTGCACGTACTACCGGGTTATGGACACAGAAGACACAAGGGAGGGTCTCACTCCGAGAAGATGGAGTGGAGGGTGGAGTGGGGTGTCCAGAAGAGGGCTGAGTGCAGGGAGAAGACTGTGACCTTGGCAACCAGGGTGTGTTTGGGGATGCAGAGGCTGGACTGGTGAGCAGTGGCAAGGCCTGAAGACCAGCAGCGACCAGGAAACAGGCTGTCAGACTGGAAAAGGAGCAAAGAGCTGGAAACCCTGCCCCATGGGGCAGCATGGTCAGGAGGGGCCTTCTCAGGATGGGAGGAGCCAGCGTGGGTGACAGGAGGGACGGGGCAGAGGAGGGGTGAAGTGAAAGAGAGTCGCTCAGTCGTGTCCGACTCTTTGCAATCCCAGGACTATACAGTCCATGGAATTCTCCAGGCCAGAATACTGCAGTGGATAGCCTTTCCCTTCTCCAGGGGATCTTCCCTACCCAGGAATCGAACCAGGGTCTCCCTCATTGAAGGCAGATTCTTTACCAGCTGAGCCACAAGGGAAGCCCAAGAATACTGGCGTGGGTAGCCTATCTCTTGTCCAGGGGATCTTCCCGCCCCAGGGATCGAACCCAGGGCTCCACATTGCAGGTGGACTGGGGGCTTCCCTGATAGCTCAGTTGGTAAAGAATCCACCTGCAATGCAGGAGACCCTGGTTTGATTCCTGCGTCAGGAAGATCCCCTGGAGGAGGGATAGACTACCCACTCCAGTATTCTTGGGCTTCCCTGGTGGCTCAGCTGGTAAAGAGGAAGGGGAGTTGGTGACAATTCAAGGAGAAGGAAGATGGTGGCTGGAACAGACTTCCAAAGGAAACTGTGTCTATGGGGAGGAGAGGCTGAGGGGAGGGGTGGTCACCTGGAAAAGAAGGAGGGATTGCACGTCTTCTGGGAAGAGGGTCAGAGGATGACAGGGGCAAGATGCCGCAGAAAATGCGAGGTTTCATTCATTTCTCAACAAGTCTTTGTGGGCAACATGATCATCCTGGTAAGGATGTCCTAACAGTGACTTTGAGGACGGCAGAGCACACGTGCCGGCCTCCACGTTTTGCTGCCAACCCGCAGGCCCACGGAGCAGGGCACCGGAGAGGGCACACCCTCAAGTCCAGCTTCGCAGGCTGGGAAGCAAGCAGAGCAGAAGTACGATTTCGTCTGCTCCAAACAAGCTGAAACCGAAGCTAGCAGACTGGGGGCCACCAAGGAGCACCCCACTTCCCCCAAGAGAGCCCCCAAAGATTCCGGAACCGATAGCGCCGCTATGGGAGTGGAGGCACAGGAGAGGCTGAAATTAGGAGGGTTGACGGACCGAACTGTGTTCCCCTGGACTCCTGTGTGAGAGCCCCAAACTGCCAGCAACCGCATCTGGGGTCAGGGCTCCTGTGTGCTCGGTCGTGTCTGACTAGACACCACCGTGAGCTGGACCATGGCCTCCAGGCTCCTCTGTCCCTGGGGTTTTGATTCTCTCAGCAACAATCTTGGGGTGGGTAGCCATTCAGATATTCTTCTCCAGGGGATCTTCCCAACCTAGGGACTGAACCCCGGGCTCCTACGTTGCAAGCAAATTCTTTACCACTGAACTACCTGGGAAGTCTGTTAGGGCTTCTAGGAGGTAATTAAGATCCCATCCGTGCTGAGTCGCTTCAGTTGCGTCCGACTCTTTGCAATCCCGTGGACTGTAGCCCACCAGGCTCCTCTGTCCAAGGGATTTCCCAGGCAGACACACTGGAGTGGGTTGCCATTTCCTCCTCCAAGGGATCTTCCTGATCCAGGGATTGAACCCATGTCTCCTTTATCTCCTGCGTTGGCAAGAAGGTCCTTAATCATTGGTGCCACCTAGGAAGCGCAAAGGGGTCGCTGTGGCTGCATGGGCCGGAATTAAACAAGGCCATAAGGGTGGGGGCTAATCTGATAGGATTGGTGGCTTTAGAAGAAGAGGAAGAAATGTCTTTGTCCCTCACCCAGGTCACAGACTTCCACTCTCCAAGACTGCAAGAGATAAATGTCTGATGTTTAAGCCCCCAGTGTGTCATATTTTGCTATGGCAGCCTGAGGTGACTAATACAGAAACAGTTAGATGCCTCCCCAATCTCCTTCCTTTCCCTATAGAAGACTGGAGGTTTAATCTCTGAAACAAGTGAATGAAGGGGGTTTTCCCACAAATGGATAACCAGAAGGGAAGATTCTGAAGATGAAGAAGTGATGGCCTAAGACTGAACGGTAGGACCTCACCCAGCCCCTTCCCACCCTCAGCTCCTGCGTCCTGTCAGCCCACTGTCTGCTGTCCAGGCCAGGGTGTGGAAGACCCTTCTTTAGGGATCATGACAACCTCTTGGGGGAAGATCTGGAGGGAGAGAAGGGTTAGGAATCACAGTAGTTGAAAAGTCCCCCCATGGACAAATCTCATCTGTGGACTCAGCTTACTGCGGCTTTCGAATGTTCCTCTCTAACGTTTGAATGGAGAGCCAAGAATCTCTAAACAGCTGAGAAAATGTAAAAGGAAGAAAGGGCAGGGGAATAAGAGGAAAAGGACACTGCAGAGAACGAAGGAAATAAAATAATCACCAGCGTCCTCAAAGGTTGACGTGACTGCGGCCGTAAAACAAGGACAAGAGGCTAAAGTCAGACGATAAGAATGGGTATTTGGAAATTAAAAATATGGTAGAAGTAAAATCTCCACAGAAGAGTCTACAACAGAATTGGGGACTTCCCTGGTGGCTCAGTGGTAAAGAATCCGCCTGCCAATGCAGGGGACGCGGGTTCAGTTCCTGGTCCGGGAAGATCCCACGTGTCATGAAGCAGAGCAGCTTGTGAGCTGTCACTGCTGAAGCCCGTGTGCCTGGAGCCCATGCTCCACAGCGGGAAGCCAGGGCAGCGAGGAGCCCGCGGACTCAGCGGAGAGCAGTCCCCACTCACTGCAACCGGAGAAAAGCCTCGCGGCAACAAGACCCAGTGCAGTCACAAATAAATACATTAATTAATTTAATTAAGTGGAGCATGATATACGCAGGCTTCTGTGGTGGCTCAGACAGTAAAGAATCTGCCTGCAGTGCAGCGGAGCCACGTTTGATCCCTGGGTTGGGAAGATCCCCTGGAGAAGGAAATGGCAACCCACTCCAGTATCTTTGTCTGAAAAATTCCATGGACAGAGGAGCTTGGCAGGCTACAGTCCAAAGGGTCGCAAGTCAGATATGACCGAGCAACTAACATACACAAGATATACACACTACTATATACAGAGAGAGAACCAACAAGGACCTACTGTATAGCACAGGGAACTAGACTCAATATTGTCTAACGATCTGTAAGGGAAAAAAATCTGAAAAATAATATATATACATACATACACACAAATATAACCTAATCACTGTGCTGCATACATGAAACTAATGTGACATTGTAAATCACTTATATGTCAGTGAAAAGAAATAAATAACAATAAAAGAGTTACACAAATCTCCCTGAAAAATAGAATAAAAAGACAAAGCAATATAGAATATAGGAGAAAAGTTCAACAGTCATATTGGGAAGTACAGTGTCTGAATAATAGGAGTTTCAGAAAGCACCAGTGAAGAAAATGGAGGGAAATCCTCAGATAAATAACTCAAGAACAACTCCCAGGACAAAGGGACATGAATCCCTGCACTGAAAGGGCAAGCTACATTCTCAGCGCAGTGAAGAGAGAACCAAGCAGGAAAATTTATCTCTCTGTTTTAGAACGCTGGAGATAAAGGGAACGTTCAAAAAGCTTCCAGAGAGAAATGACAGGTGTTGGACAAAGGGTTAAGAATTAGAATGAAACTGGATTTCTCAACAGCAATAAGAGGAGCTAGGAAACAATGTGCCTAGTCACTCAGTCGTGTCTGACTCTGAGACCCCGTGGACTGCAGCCTGCCACCTGTCCGTGGGGATTCTCCAGGCAAGAATACTGGAGTGGGGAGCCAAGCTCCTCCAGGGTATCTTCCCAACCCTGGATTGAACCCAGGGCTCCTGCATTACAGGCAGATTCTTTACAGCCTGAGCCCCCAGGGAAGCCTGAGAATACTGGAGTGGGTAGCCTATCCCTTCTCCAGGGAATCTGCCCCCAGGGATCTAACCAGGGTCTCCTGCACTGCAGGCAGATTCTTTACCACTTGAGCCACCAGGGAAGCCCAGAAAACAATAAGAAAATACAACAAAGTAAATTTAAGGGGGGGGGACTTAATTTCAACCTATAATTTCAAACCACTCAACCAAGCATGTGAGTAGAATAAAGGTATTCTCAGTCATGCAAGTTCTCAAAAACTTAGGTACCATGTGTCCCCTTTCTCAGGAAGCTACTGAAGGGTGTGCTCCACCAAAATGAGGGAGTCACCAGGAGTGAAGAACTCATGAGCTCCAGGACACAAGGGGCCCAGGAAAGAGGTAAAAGGAACCTCCATGAAAATAGGTTGAGAGGGCCTAAGACATCACTTGTGCAGTAATAATTGTGCTAGTGGGCAGCCAGTCAGATTGCAGCCAGGGGACAGAGGCTCTGCAGAAAGGCCGCCAAGAAGGTGAAACTGGAAGCTTTTGAAAGGAGATTCACACATAAGCCAGAGTATTTGAGATGACTTAGTGACAGGTACGGAGAAGGCAATGGCACCCCACTCCGGTACTCTTGCCTGGAAAATCCCATGGACGGAGGAGCCTGGTGGGCTGCAGTCCATGGGGTCTCTAAGAGTCAGACACGACTGAGCGACTTCACTTTCACTTTTCACTTTCATGCATTGGAGAAGGACATGACAACCCACTCCAGTGTTCTTGCCTGGAGAATCCCAGGGACGGGGGAGCCTGGTAGGCTGCCGTCTATGGGGTCGCACAGAGTCGGACACGACTGAAGTGACTTAGCAGCAGCAGTGACAGGTACAAGGAAAACAGGAGACTTACTCCAAGACAACCAAAAACTGTAGAAGAAAGCAAATTCAATCAAATGCTGTACGGCTTAACCATGAATAGCGTTCCATAGTCCTAATAATAAAAACACATAATGATTAAATTAAAAATTATGACATAGCTGTATTGGAAAGATGGGGAGGAGTATGTATGCATGTCTGGGTGTATAGTGAGTGATGGAAAAGAGAAGGAGGTCTTCATCTTCCGTGGTGGGAAGTAAACAGATAACAAACTCCTGAAATTCCCGAACGTGGAAAAATCAGGAAGTATCTGTATACCCGTGTTATTTCAAGAAAGATAAATACATTCCAAAAGGAATGGATAAAATATTTGGGAGGGACAAATATTCCAGTTGATTCTGGAAAGTGGGAATGGCACAGGGAATAAGGGAAGGTAACTGCTATTTTTTTTATTAAACCTTGTAGACCTGCTTGATTTTTAAAAATCTGTGCATCATGACTTTAATAAATTTAAATTAAGTTTAAAATTATATGTATATCTTAATGCAAATTCTTGAGCTTCAATTTGTTTATTTGCTCTTTTTTTCTCACAAAAAATAGTCTTTTTATTTTTAGTTATCTTTTATCAAGGCCTTCATTTATTCATTCAATCAAACAAATGTATATTGGGTCTTTTTTTTTTCCGCTATTCAGAAACACAATTTACTCCTTGGCTTTGGAACATTTTTGACGTTTAACCCAATAGGGTAAAACTGTCTCATGCTGATTGCTCTTTAGTTCATTTGCTCGTTGGTTCATTCATTCACCCCACAGACATTTCCTGTGGGCCTTCCTCTGGAGGTCAGATGCCATGCCAGATAAAGACGAGGTCTCAATTTCTGCCCTTAAAGGCCCTTCTCTTTTTATAAGGAAAACTTCAAGGAGGTAGAGATTTATGTGCCTTTCCAGTTTGTTTTGCATACAAGATGGGTTTCTGAAGAACTCTAAATTCTACATTTGTAAATCACTTGAAATCTTGGGCGAATGTATGGCTAGAGCTTGCTATTTAAAGCTTTTGGGGGGGGTAAAAAATCCTGCATAATATATGTGTAAACTCATATTTTCATATATTGGCCAGTCTGGTGGGAAATAGATGTGGCAGCAGGAAAGGTAATTTGAGAACGAATTGATGGGTGATGTTATTGCTGTTTGGCAAGAGGGGAATTCATTTATGACCAATATTACTAATGACAACGAATGAGAATTCATCTCTATTCCATACACTGAGCTGTGGTCCTTAATTGCATTATTATGTGCATCCTTAATGATGTCATTTAGCGATTAAAAACTAACCATACCCCATAAATGGGATGGTAACACGTTCAGCTTTACATCATTGAGATTCTGCATGGATTAAGTTCACAGGTTTTTCATTGCCTCCTCTATAACAGATATGCTTACTGCCTTTCAGCATCGTTGATGGGAGCAGAGAGGAGCACCTCTTCTCTACATTTAATAAAGGAACAGCTGTGTCACCTGCTAAGATTTTTTTTTTTTGCCTGTAGGATATTTTATTGCACCAAATTAGAGAAGCAGTAAAACATTCTTAAAAGATAGCCATTGTTTGGAAAAACCATCTGTTTTAGTTGGAAGAATATACACAGAAACCGTACCATGAAAATTTGCTGCTGAAAATGCTCTTTCTCCCAAATGTTACTTTTGTGCTATGACTATTTATAATGTCCTGGATGAATCTCCAAAATGTTTTATTCAAAGTCCCTGTTGCTCTCCCAAGACTGCCATTATGTGGGAAAGAGAAGAGGGTTAATGAGTTCCACTCGTGTGTTAGGCATGCCTTTCAAATTGGAACAAAAATCACCCCAGAGTAGTGAAGACATCTTTTCCACCTGGTGGTCAGACTGCCTGCTGAAGTGCAGTTCTGATCCTGTCACTACCCAGCTCAGAGGTCCCCTGTGACCCCCCCACTGCCTGCTGAGTGAGGAGTCAGGGGCCGGGCCAGCCTTCCCTGTGTGGGATCTCGCACACGCGTCCAGGCTTCACATTACTAGCCTGTGAAATGGACCTATTCTCTAGACACACAGCTGCTGGGTCCCATCCCAGCCTCTGTGCTGTCCCTTCTCTCTGCTCCCTGCTAGGGACTGGACTGTGTCTTGTGGCATTTCTATGTCGAAGCTCTAATCCCTGCTGGTGACTTATTTGGGGACAGAGCCTGTGAAGAGGTAGTGGAGAAGGTTCAACGGGGTCATCAGGCCCTCCTCTGATAGGGTCTGTGTCCTTCTAGAAAGAGAAGCCTTCGTGGGACTTGTCTACTGTCCCTGGTGGTTGGGGCTTCACCTTCCAATGCAGGGGAGGCGGGTTTGATGCCCAGGCAGGGAGCTAGGAGCCCACGTGGCTTGTGGCCGAAAAACATAAAACAGAAACAGTCCCCTCGGCACCTAGTACTGTCCGGAGGCCCCTAGCCCCTCCAGACCTTGCCTCCCTTCCCAGGGGGCTGTGCACTCCCGGAGGACAGACTCATTCCCTCCGGATGCTCTGGATTTAGAAAACAGGTTTAACAGGAAAACACAGGTTCCTGTGACTTTTCAAGAAGGCTCTGGTGCTCTGCCTCCGTGTCTCGGGCCACGTGCCAGCAAACTGCGTTCCTAATTATCCAACAGTGTTAGATGCAAAGTGTGTGTCAGTGTGAAGAGAAGAACCACCTCTTTTTTGGTATCTTGTAACCAGAAAACCTCTTTAGGATCACTGGACTAGTTTCCATTTTAAGCTAATTAGTAAATTGCATTTTTGGCTCTTTGGCTAGGTTAAATTTAGCTCATCTTTTCCCTTCAAGTCAAGCTGTCAGTGGGATCTTTGCAATTAAAATTTTCACTCTCAACTTTCTTTCCCATTCGGTGGGAGGAGGTTGGCAGTGTACCCCCCCTCTTCCCATCCTTCTTCCCTTCAGCTTCTCCCCAGTCCGGGGTGTCTCATGCATGCAGCCAGATGGCTACCTGCTCCTCCACTTGCTGGCCACCCGTGAGCAGGGCTGACATCCCTGGGTCGTCCCCACCAGCAGGCAGGGCACATGCCTGGGGCTGCAAACCAGCCTCGGTCATGCATCAGACCCCAAAGCGTTATTAAAAATACACGGCAACCGGCAGATAGTTAGTGGGAAAGCTGTCATAACGCACAGAAGTTCAGTTTGGTGCACTGTGATGACCTAGAGGGGCGGCGAAGAGGGTGGCTGGGGAGGAGGTCCGAGAGAGGGGACACGTGTATACATACAGCTAACACACCTCACGGCACAGCAGAAACTGACACAGCATCGGAAAGCAATGCCACCCCCTATGACTGCGAGCAGGAGCCTGGAGGCCCCCCGGCGTGCAGGGCAGGAGCCCCTTTGCTGCCGGACGTGGGCGGCTGAGGGGTCCCAGGGGAGGAGGCTGGGGGCAAGAGGAAGGGGAGCCCTAAGCAGAGGACGAGGGCTGGGATGATGCTGCAGAAATATCGAGAGCTGCAGAAGTATCTGAATCTTACAACAAATGCCCAGGCCAATCCAGGGTGTGCCCGCTGACGCTGGGCCCTGCCCAGCCCCAAGGATGCCCAAGCAGGTCATGGCAAGGGGCCTGGTGAGTTCATGCAGACGTCACAAAGCCACCCCACACGGCTGTCTCTGAGACCCCCCCCTTAGAATTCCACCCTCTCATCTCCAGGCCCTCAGCTCTTGGCCTGGAACTCTACT
>SJYQ01005370.1:8253-27794 GCA_006410935.1 Redunca redunca
GGAGGCAGGGCACCCCAGGTCTCACCCCTGCTGGAGCCTGCAAAGCTTCTGGACAGGCGGACAGTGGGGTGGGTCTCCCCAGGCCCCCCATGTCTCATGGGGCAGGGCGCTTCCGTTTCCTATTTCTGGTGGCCTGGCCTTCCCTTCGCAGGACAGAGCCATTTGCACAAAGGGAGGCTTTTACTGGGGCTCAGCTCCAAGGTCACGGTGGGGCCAGGCCCTCCAGCAGCAGCCAGGGGGTCAGGTCCCTAACAGGTTCCCTTCGCGGAGCTGCCTAGTCTGGCCACTGCAACCCTTCCATCCCAGGGCCCCGGCCTCTCCCTGCCGTGGGCCTTCTCTGCAGGCCCCTCGTCCCCTCCCTAGGACCCCTCCCTGACCAGCTCCCAGAAACCCGGTCAGCCACTACCGCCCGGGGCCACCTCTGCCTTCTTAAGGGCAGGGGCTTATCCCTCTGCCGTCCCCAAGGCCCCGTGTGTGCCTGTGGGGGGCAGGGGGCATTTGGGAGGCAAAGCCCAGTATCAGCAGGGCACACCCTGGGCCTGGGCCCGAGGTGGCCGGGTGGCCAGCCCAGCCTGGCCTCACCTGGCGGAGAGGATGATGACCCGGGCCTCCAGCTCCCGCGCCTCCATCAGCAGCCCCGTCACGTTCTTGGTCCCCGGGTCGAACTGCAGCACCTTCTCCGCCTGCAGTGCGAGCAAGAGTGTTAGCAGGAGGCCGGGGCGGGGACACAGCGCCTCAGGGGCGAGAGTCGAGCTGCAGCCGCTAGGAACCCCGAGGCCGCGCCCCAGGGCCGCCGCGGCCTGCCCGCCGCCTGCGCTGCAGCTGCCTGCCCCGCTGCGCCGGCCTTCCTGCGTCCTCCTGCTCGCTCTCTGCGCTCCGCGCGCTCCGCCTCTCACTCCTGGCCTCACTTTTGCACTGAGCATGCAAGTTGAAGTGGACCGAGACTCAGAAAGAGGCGTGCAGCGGACAGGAAACAGGAAAGAGTTTTGGAACGCAATCCGAAACGGCGGAGACGGCCGCCTTTTCCAAAACCTTGGGAGGTCCTCCGGGGCCTGTCCGCCGGCCCTGCGGGAGCGGCCTGGGCTGGACTTCAGGCGGGCGGGCGGGCTCCCTCCTGGGCTCCACAAGGAAACCCGGGGGCCCGGAGATTCACATGCACTCCCCAGGGAGCCGTTCCTCTTGCGGGCCGCCTGCGGGCGGGCCCGGCGGCCGCACCGGCCTCTCCTGCCTAGACTGCCTGCTCTGGACCGGGCTCTGCTTCCTCTCTGCTTGGCCGCGGCGTGGCGCGGCCGGGCCCACGGCAGCCCTGGAGGCCGAGGCGCCCGGCCGGGGCTCCCTAGTCGTGGGTGGCGTGCACGTCCATGCATATATACCTTGGGTCCGCGCTTGTGGTCATAGGACAGTTGGTCGAGGTTTTCATAGTTCCTTTTTTTACTCTGATGAATAATGTGCACAGAGAAAATATGCAGACACAGAAGAAGATTATAAACGGTTGAAAATGACGGCGCTAAAGCAATCACACCACCTCCTCGGCACGTCTGCAGACGGGCACGTACCTGGAGCTCGCAAACACCTAGGCCGGGGCGGGGCTGGGGCCGGGGCCGGGCCGGGGCAGGGGCGCGGGGCGCGGGGGCCACTGAGGCTCCCTGCCTGCGTGGACTTGCACTCGTGGAAACGGTCAAGCTCAGGAGAGAGGGAGGCCCTGTCTGCGTCCAAGCGAAACACACCCCCTGGGGATCCCTCCTGCCCCCAACCCTGCCATGCACCTGCCGTGGGGTTCCCGCCACACACCCCCAGCCACGGGAGTCCTGGATGGGGCGGCATCCCCTCGCCCAGCACCCCTTCTGCCCCTCTGGGAGGCCCAGGGTTCTGCCCTCGCTGGCTCATGGCGCGTGGCGCATGCCCCGCAGCCCCCGGGCACTGAGCGGTCGTGACAGGAGTTCCTGAGCACAGGTGAGTCTGCGGGCGTCCACGCGCGCTTGTCGGCCTAGTGAGCCTGCGGCGGGGGTGGGATGAGGGTCAGCGCGTCTGAGCACATGTGTGCGTGCAGGCACCTGAGTGTGAATTTGGGGTGAGCCTGCTCACGGGCGCATGCCACTTGCCAGCCTGCTGGACTTCTGTGGGGGGGGGGTGCAGGGCCCCTGGGGCCTGAGTCTGGGACGGCGGGAGTGTGAGTGGATGGTCTTGGGAGCAACCACACGCGCCTGCGAGGGAGCGTGTGTGTGAGCATGCACTGGGCATGCGTGCAGCCACCCCGAGAGGGGACACACCCACCTGGTGCAGCCCTGGAGCCAGCCCTCCCTCCCAGGTTCAGCCCATCCCCTAAAGCAGGACCCCCAGGGCCCTCTGGGTCTGCCCTCTGCTTCCCCCCAGCCGGTGCCCGCTCTTCCCTTCGGGGCCTATGGCGCTTTGGGGGGCCTGGGTTGGCAATCAGCTTAGTGAAGCCAACTCTGCCTCTGCACACAGTACTTGCGCTCACCACCCTTGGGTCTTGCCTCCCAGGGCCCTCCCCAGCCTGGGCCTCTCTGCCTGGCTTGGCCGCCACCCAACCCGGGAGGGGCACAGCCCGGGTGCAGAGCGCCCGCGGCTGTGGGCTGGGTGGAGGCGGGACCCTGGGCTTCCTCTGGCAGTGGGGGTGGACAAGGAGGGGTGGGGGTCACCTGGACCCCCAGAAACACCACTCTGGTCTTGCCACCGCCCCAGGGATGGGGGTCAGCTGGGCAAGAACAGTCAATTAGAACCAGGCACCTAATTGGTCCCCAGGAGGGGTCCAGAGCCTGGGCGGGAAGGAGAGAAGGGGCCGAAGAGGGGCAGGGCCAAGACTGGGAGCGGGGCTGGCACACGTCCCTGGATAGGGCTTCTGTGAGGTTGATGGGCAGCGGCTAGGCGGCGGGCAGCTGCGCAGTGAGGCCAGCAAGAGGACACGGGAGGGGTCACAGCAGAGGGGACTGATCCTTTGTGCAGGGGACGTGGCGCGTGGGGCCGCCGCACTGAGGGGACGCCCTAGGGGCGGCGTGGGGGCGAGGTGGCGCCCCGAGCGAGTTCCGAGCCTGGGGCCTGAGCGGGCTGAGGGAGGGGAGGGGGCGGGGCGGGGCGGGGTGTTTGCGGAGCTCCAGGTGGTCCTGCCCTCGCCCCGCAGGGACTGACACGAAGGAGATTTCGACTAATGGCAAAAGCGAGTGAAATGAGCCGAGGACAGGCTGGGGCGGGCGCTCGCCAGACGGAGTGGTGCTGACCAGGCACGATGGAGAGAGAAGGGTGTTCACACGGGCCACAGACACGGCGGCGGCTCGCCGCTGCTGCTCCTGCGCGCGCCCCGGCCCGCGCCTCACCTTGGACTCGCGCTCCTCCAGCAGCGTCTCCAGGCGTTTCTGCGCCGCCCGGCCCTCGTGGTCGTCGCTGACCAGAAGGATGACGTGGTTCCAGCTGTAGACGCGCATCATCTCGAACCAGACGCTGGACTGGTGGGAGTAGGGCGGCACGGTGCGCAGGAAGCTCAGGTGGATGCTCTGCGAGGCACAGCAGGGCTGAGGGCGCGGCGGAGACCCCGCCAGGGCGCGCGGCCGGAGATCCCGCCAGGGCGCGCGCGCTGGAGACCCCACCAGGGCGCGCGGGGCTCGAGACGCGGCCGTAGCGGCCAGGGCGCGCGCGGTGGAGACCCCGCCAGGGCGCGCGGTGGAGACCCCCGCCAGGGCGCGCGCGCTGGAGACCCCCGCCAGGGCGCGCGCGCTGGAGACCCCACCAGGGCGCGCGGGGCTCGAGACGCGGCCGTAGCGGCCAGGGCGCGCGCGCTGGAGACCCCCGCCAGGGCGCGCGCGTTGGAGACCCCACCAGGGCGCGCGGGGCTCGAGACGCGGCCGTAGCGGCCAGGGCGCGCGGTGGAGACCCCCGCCAGGGCGCGCGCGTTGGAGACCCCCCCAGGTCTCTGCTCCTGCTCGCGATGTACAGACCCCGGACCCGGGGGCCCCGCTTCCCCGACTCCTCCCCGCACCCCACATCATCTCATCTGAGAAACAGGCTGGCTTGCCCACCAGCCCCCTGACTGAGACGGGGCGGGGGGGTCTGTGGAACTTTTCCTGGGGTGACTCCCCCACCTCCCCACAGACACCTCAGCTCAGCTACTCGGGCTCAGAAAGTTCTTGTTGACGCCCAGCATCTCAGAGACCCCCACTGGTCCTTCTCGAATTTGTATAACCGTCTTTCTGAGGAACCCTCCCTCTTGGGGCTACGCTCCTGTCTCTTGGCCTCGTCGGGGGGTTGTTGCCCTAACCCTCACCCTGGCCCCGCCTGCTCTGAGGGTGCCGCCTGTGGGCGGGGCTGAGCAGGCTCCGCCCTCCTCAGCGCGGAGCCTCCCGTCTGTGCAGGGAACAGGGCTCCTGGGGACCACCCCGAACTTGGGGTTCGTCTGCTCCCTCTTCGTGCCTTGGAATCTGGGCTCAAGAATGCCCCTTTGCCTCTGTCTGTCCTCTGGCAGGTGGCACGGCTGCAGGGCACTGTGGCTGGGGTGTCGGGCTGGCTCTGGCCGGGCTGTCCTGGCCCGCCTGCTGGGCACGGACAGTGAGGGGTTTGCTCTGGAAGGGTCAGGGCGGAGCTCTGCGGTCCGGCAGCTAGGTGTGCCCTCGTGCTGGGACATGGTCTGGATCTGGGCTGGGAGTCCGTGACGGCCCGCATCCTGCCCGGGGGAGAGCTCCCCGCCCCGGCCCCCCGGGCGCCTAGCTGCTGTCCTCCTTGGAGGCACTTTTTGGGCCTGGTGTCCAGAGAGGTGCGGAAGGCAGAGGCTGGAAGGCACAGGAGGGAGCCCTCCACTCACTGCTGAGGGGTGAGTGCCTCTGAGTGGCTGGGAGGCCCTGCTGTGACTGTGGGTCTCAGAGCCTCAGGAAGAGGGGCTGCCCCGGCCTCCGCTAGCCTCCTCCCGCAGGGGTCACCCCAGAGGATCCCCCACTTTGCTCTCACTTTGCCGGCGTCCCTGACTGAGCAACTTCACTTTCACTTTTCACTTTCATGCATTGGAGAAGGAAATGGCAACCCACTCCAGTGTTCTTGCCTGGAGAAGCCCAGGGACGGGGAAGCCTGGTGGGCTGCTGTCTATGGGGTCGCACAGAGTCGGACACAACGGAAGCGACTCAGCAGCAGCAGCACTAGCTGACCTCCCTGGACACCCCAGGCCTGGTGAGATGACCTCTGTGATTCAGGCGGGTTATCTAGAGCTCAGGGCTCCGGACGATGAATCTGGAGAAGATGGGGAGAGCTGGAAGGCTCCCAAGAACCCAGCCCTCTGCCTCTCTGCTCAGACACCGAGCCAGAGTCCGCAGTCTGTCTGCAGGTGGCCCACCCCAGTGTTCTCGCCTGGAGGAGCCCATGGACAGAGGAGCGGGGCAGACTTCAGTCCATGGGGTTGCAGAGTCGGACAGGACGGAGCGGCTGAGCATGCAGGAAGCCCCAGGCCTGGAGGGTAAAGTGGAGCGGGCCGACCACCCCGCCAGCCTCTTGGTGGCGTTTGCTCCCAGCTGACTGGTCCTCCCAGAGTTGGGGCAGATGCTGCGGGAGAGCTGTGCGAGCCAGCGCACGTTCCCCACTGCTCTGGGGGCGAGTTTCCTGCCAGCCTGACTCGGGGACCTCTCGACTCTCCCAGCCGCTGCTCCACGATTAGACGGCTCCTGTCAGACCCCCAGCCCGAGGGCCACGAGGCAGCCCTGGGGACCGCAACCCCCAGACCAGCCCCCCAGCCGTGAGCTGCCTCCTCGGTTCACCCGGCACCAAGTTCAATCCTCTTCCAGCTGAGTCCTTTAGCGGGGGGCTGGAAACTACACCCTCACTGGTCCCTGGTGTCGCCGCCCCCTAGGCGTCTCCTTTTGGAGAACCCCCTTTTCCGAGGGCCCCTGCTCTGCTGTCCGGGAAGCTGTTCCTTCTGTCCCTCTTGTGACCCACGAGGGCCTCTGCCGCTTCCCGGGGCTTGCTTTTGGCACCTGTCACCTGTCAGTGGGCTGTGTGCCTGAGTGCATGCGGGCGTGTGTCACTGTGAGTGTGCATGTGAGTGTGCGTGAGTGTGTGTGCCTGGCACAGTGTGTGATAGGCCTGAGTGTGGGGGAGTGAACACAGTGGTTTTATGTGAGTGTGAAAACAAGCATGAATGAGTGGGTGATGGTGTGAGTACATGTGTGAACATCAGTGTATGTGTGTGTAAGAGCAGGCGAATGTCCTCGTGACCGTGTGTGACCGTGTGTGACCGTGTGTGTCGTATCTGTTTGTGTGAGTGTGAATGCGTGTATGTGTGTGTAAGAGCAGGCGAATGTCCCTGTGTGTGAGTGTGAACATCAGTGTATGTGTGTGTAAGAGCAGGCGAATGTCCTCGTGACCGTGTGTGACTGTGTGTGTCCGTATCTGTTTGTGTGAGTGTGAGTGCGAGTGCTATGACTGTGTGCCAGTGTGCGTGTGTGGGGGTGAGTTTGTGTGTCTCTGTGAGACTGTACTCTGGTGTGAGTTGTGAGCATGCCTGAATACATCATCTGGAGCCCAAAGCCCGTGCTCTGAGCCCCTCTGCCTGTGCCCACTCCCCCTCTGCAGGAAGCTGCTGGTGGCCCTGGGTCTGCCAACGGGGGCGCAGCGGCTAGGCTCACCTTGTCTGAGTAGATGGACATGCGCGTGGTCAGCCCCAGGACGGGGATGCGGTAGAAGCCGGCTGTGTAGGAGACGGGGGTGGGTGTGAAGTGGTCGTTGGGGGTAGGTGGGTGGCTAACTAGGATGGCGTAGACCTGCGGGCACAGGGGACACAGTCAGCTCGAGTGGGGGTGGGAGGCCCTGCCCCAGAGCCGCCCCCGCAGCAGCAGAGGAGAGCCCGGCAGGCGGGGGTGTGTCTGGGGGGCGCGTGCGCCTCGTCTGGAGGCAGAGAGAGCGCAGGACTCCAGGGGCTGGGGCCGCCTGGTGGCGCAGTGGCTGGGGCGCCACTCCCATGCAGGGGCCTGGGTCCAACCCCTGCTCAGGGAACCAGATCCCACATGTTGCAACTAAAGATTCCAAGTGTCACAGCTAAGACCCAGCACAGCCAACCAGAAAATAATTTAAAAACAGGACTCCGAGGGCTAAGAAGACACACAGGGAGACGACAGCCCCTCCCCACGCTCCTGCCGTCCGGGGCCTCCCCTCTTGCCCCTCACACCGGGGGGCTGCCCGGAGCCACCCGGGAGGACGAAGGCCAGTCTTTGTCCTGTCTGGGCTGTACATGCCTCCGCACTGTGGGCTGGGGAGACCCACACCCACAGCCCCCGCTGACCCCCATCCTGGGTCAGAGGTGGACAGAGGCTAATGCTCCAGAGATGGTGGGTGTCTCCAGAAGGCCTGCAGGGACCGTTACAGACCAAGAATTAGGAACTAGTGGGAGAAGCGGGACAAGGAGCCACCCAGAGGCCCAGGCCTCCTGCTGATGTCTTCCAGCAGCAGGCTGAGCCCCGCTTGGTTTGAGCCAGACGCAGTGCTGACTTGGGCACTGGCCACATCCTCAAGGAGGCTCGGACTTCCCGCCTGGACCAGTGGCTCAACCCCCAAGGCAGGGAGATGGGGCAGAAGGCCTGGTAGTTCTGAGCTGCCCTCAGATCGGAAGGCCCTTTCTGTCCCATTTGTGCCTTCCCCTGTCTGAGCCACAGGGCCCCTCTGCTTCTGCAAATGGGTGGGAGTGTGCTGGCCCCACGCGGTGGCGGTGATGGCTGCCACGCCCAGCCCTGGCCCACAGCGTGTGACAGTGAGGGAGGGCTACTGCCATCACTGCGGCTCCCGGCACTGGCTCCTCCCGGGGAGAACAGTGCCCACAGGCAGCAAAACTGCGAGCTGGAGGAGGGGTCCCCGTAAAGGGCCCTACCCCTTCTCCCCCCCGACCCCATCTGCACCCAGAGATGGCTGGTCCATGTTTGCCTGAGCAAGTGTGTGCGTGTGTGTGGCTATGCCGTGCTCGCGAGTGTGTGCTGGGTGTGTGTGTGCACAGCATGCCCCGGCATGTCTGCTCGTGTGTGTGCATGTGTGTGCACGCTTGAGGGTGTGTTCGCATGTCTGGCACAGGAATGCATGTGCCCGTGGAGATGCGTGGGGCTGGGCATCTGTGTTAGTGACCGTGCAGTGGATTAGCCAATGCCAACATGCATGAGTGAGTGCTAGTGTAAGTCTAGGCATCTCTGCACAGCATGAGTGTCCGTGGATGTGGCACGCCTGTCAGGTGAGTGTGTGTGAGCAGCACTTGGACCGGGGTCGGTCCGCCTCTTACATAAAGGGCTGCATTGCAGTGATCGGGCTGCCTCATTGGGAGGCAGCAGGCACGGAGCCGGGGGCGGACAGCTCCGCAGGCGAAACCGCCAGCTGTGTCCTCCCCCCGTGGTGCGTGCTGCCAGCCGCTGAGCCCTGGTGCCTCCCGCACAGGTCGTCCCCATCCCCACCCTAGAGAGCACCCTGCTTCAACACGTGCGCCGCTTCCCCTGTCAGGCAGTACTGTGGGTGGGGGCAGGGGAGGGTGAAGGGATGGAGGTCTCCAAGAAGGAATAAAGATGGCCCCGGGCCCCATCTGGTTTAAAGCCCTGCGTCCTGCGTGCGGCTGGGCCAGCGCCTCGTGGGCAGCCCGGGATGCCCGCCACCACCCTGACACACAGTGACCAAACAAACAGCCACACGTCCACACACACCAGCTGGACGCCTGGTGAGGGCAAGCCCCGGTGACAGGCGATTGGTCTGGGGCTGACACCGAGCTGACGCCCGGTGTTCAGCTGCTGGTGAGACCAGCCCTCTGGGTCCTTTCTCAAGGGGAGCGAGAGGGCGAGGGAAGGATGGGATGAAACGGGGACAGCGGCAAGGAAGGAGGGTGAAGGAGGGAGGATGGGGGGAAGGGTGGAGAGGGGGAGGGGCCGGCACCGCGTGAGCCTGGCGAGAGGGGGGCGGGCACCTGGCTGGAGATGAGGTCTTCGCACACAGACAGGGCCATCTGGATGGCGTTGGGCTTGTGGGTGACGGAGGTGGCGTTGAGCTGGATCTTCCAGGAGCCATGCCGCTTGTTGGCCTGATTCACCGCCTCGCGGAACATCTGCTCGTGCTTCCGCGTGCTCAGCACCGCGCCGATGTTGACGATCTTGGGGTCGCAGGCGGCACGGGCGAAGGAGCAGGAGAAAAGCAGGGCGAGAGTCAGCAGGCGCATGGTGCTCATGGGCTCGGGGCAGCGCCCTGACGCTGGGCAGTGCGAGCACCGGGCCCTCGGTGCATCCCNTCGTGTCACCGCAGGCGGCCGCCTGTGTCCTTTAACAGGACCGAATGTGTTCGTGCCAGTTTGTGTGTGTGTGCGCGCGCGCGCGTGCACGAGTCCTCACCCACAGTCAGGGATATTTCGGGGCCTGGCTGCCGGCTGGAAAGCAAAGCCTGCGAAGAGGCCCTGAGCCGCGCCCCCGGGGGAGGCAGAAGGCTCAAAAATGGGGGCGAGGCCCTGGCTGCCTGGCCATGTGACTCGGGCTCCCTCCTGGAGAACTGAGAAGAATGGGGGGACGATGGTGACCGCCCCACGTTGAGCTGCATCTCCCAGGAGAGTCTGAGGGTCTGGACCCCAGCCAGCTGTGGAGGGGCCATGCCAGAGGGGCTGGGGTCTGCGGCAGGCGGGAGGAGGGCCAGAGGTGAGGAGGCCGCTGATCTTGTGCACACCTGTCTCTGCACTTCTCCCGTCTCCTAGTGCACTCCCGGCGCCCAGCACCCCCTCCTGCCCCTTGACAGAACCGCCTTGTCCTTCCAGTCCTCAAGATTCCAATTCTTTGTCCTAACCCCTCAACCCCCGTGGTGTGCTCCCTAACTCAAAGGATGACTGAAGCTCCGCCCACTGCCAGTGACATCACCGTTTCCAATAGCAACTGAGGATTCTGCAGACCCAACAGCAGAAGCCCCCAGTGGGGACAAAGCAGGGTGGTCCCCACACCTAAGCGATGTCCTAAGCGGTGGAGAGGGTAAGGCCAAGTCCCTCCTGACAGGGTCCTGGCCCCGTCCCCTGCCTTTCTCACCCCTGTTCTGACTGGCCTGCCCCAGTTCATCACAGACACTGTGGGAACCCTAGCTGCAAGGCGAGGGCTGCAGTGCTTGGCATGCTCTCTTTCTTGTCCCCTTCTCTCTCAGCGTGAGGAAATCATTGCTTGGGGGCTGCTGTACCTGCCTGCAGCTGCGCCCGCACATCCCTCTGTTCTGGGGATGAGGCCCACAGCCTGCCGTGTGGTCTTAGGAGGGCTTGGGGGATGTGCTCGGGGCCCAGAGCCAGTGACTCTGGTGGCTCAGAGTTTGGAGACTGCACGGGTGCGTGGGGACAGGCAGGCAGCATGCCGGCTCTGGTGTGGCCCCGACAGCTCCAGGTCAGTTCAGGGAGGAGGGAATTCACCAAGGGCCAAAGCCACCTGGGGGCCTGGCTCCTTCCACCCACCTCACTCCTGCAGGAGGGGGTGCTGGAGAGACTCCTACGAGGCCTAGAAGGAGAATCTCTGCATATTCCCTGGCCCAAGGCTGGTTGCTACACAGCTGGAAGCTTGAACGTGGCCATGGCTGGCACGCTCACACCATGGGATCTGCCTGCGGCCGTCAGGGCTCTTCTTACCCTTGAGGCCTGTTTACCAAGCCAGCACTGCCTCCCCAGGCTGCCGGCATTCAAGCTTCTGCCCAGAGGCCCTCGCATGCCACAGGCCTCAGTCTTTCCCATGCTGAGTCTCTCCTGGGCTCTGCACCCCCTTTCACCTCGTGGGCTTCTTCCACACCCCCAGCAAGAGGGGTGCAGCTGCAGAAGGGCTCAACCCTGCTGCTTGCTGTGAAAGACCCTGCCGCAGGCTGAGGCTGCCTGAGCAGATGCCTGCCTGTGCCAAGATGCTTCAAAGCCTTATTAGGAATATTTGGATCACCATGCGGTCCTACTATAGCTAAGCTTACCAGGAGATCTGGGTGGGAATGGGGTTAATGGGCTTCCTTGCGCTCGTGGCAAAGAATGAGCCTGCAGTGCAGGACACTCAGGAGACTGGGGCTCGGCCCCCAGGTCGGGAAGGTCCACAGGAGAAGGCAGTGGCGCTCTGTCCTGCCTGGAACATCCCAGGGACAGAGGAGCCTGGGGGCTGCCATCCACGGGGCCACAGAGAGGCGGACACGACCGCGTGGCTCAGCAGCAGAGCAGCTTATAGAATCAGGAGTGCTAACAGAGAAGGAAAGCCCGGGGCTTCCCTGCTGGCCCAGTGGTCAGGAGTCTGCCTCCCAGCTCTGGGGAAGGGCTGTCTCGTAGCCCTGCTGCAGAGCAAAGCTCGGAACCACAGCTAGAAAAGCCGACGGAGCCGCGAGAGCCTCAGCTCTGCGACGAGAGGAGCCCGTGCACTGCGTGAAGGCCCAGGGCAGCCAAAGAAACAAGAAAGAGGGAAGAAGTGAAGACAAAGGCTTGAGAGCTTCCAGGCCTGCGTCTGCTCACAGTCACCACTGACCAGCTTCACTTAAGTGGGACGTCAGTCTGGCTGGGTTGTGGGAACGCGGGGCATGGTGTTGACTCGCAGCACTGCTGCTGCCCTAGGGCGCGATTAAATGCACCTGTGACTCACACATACACACAGACACACAAAGATACCACCAGGACTGGACCCCGGTGCATCGCATTCTGTGGTCAGGACAGAGGAATGCTGGGGTGCCGCCTCTGGCCCCAGTGGGAGAGAGGTCCTGTCCATCCAGGGCGGGGGAGGGGGGAGCCTCCAGCTGCACCGCCAGGCCTGGGGCTCAACCGGAGCCCAACCTGGTTCCCCATGTGGAGGGAACTGCTTCCCCTCCTCCCTGACTCCAACCCAGGGGCTCTAGCAAGGGCTGTCAATCACAATACAGCCCTCCTTGGCCTTGGTCCATTGGCTGAGAGGGAGTCACGTGACTTAAGCAGGACCACCCCCCCGACCCCCAGGGTTTTCCCTGAGGATTTTGACCATATCAGTCACGGGGGTGAGAGCCGATCTCTGAAAGCTGAGTCACTTGTGGACACTTCCGTCAGGAGGACGCTGACAGGCAGGTGGACCCTTTGCGCTGTGTCCAGACTCCTGGCCTGCGGCCAGTCAAGGGCCCGCCTCCAGACCAGGCCTGGGGAGCTGGGGCTGGCCGTCTGCAGGCCTGGCCCCTGGGACTCCGTCCTCAACCTTGGGGAGCCCGAGGGCCCTCACCAACACGGCTGCAGACCCCCATGGTGCCATTTTGCTTGCCCTCACGCTGATTTCCATTGCACACCATGTCCAGATGGTTCTTCTGCCCGCCTTCCCCACAAGATCCTCCTGTCCCTGTCCTCACTGACTTCCCAAACCCTAACTTTCCTGCAAGCCCGTCTTCCAAACAGGTTTCCCAGGTGGCGCAGTGGTAAAGAATCTGCCTGCCAATGCAGGAGACACAAAAGATGCAGGTTTGATCCCTGGGTCAGGAAGATCCCCTGGAGTAGGAAATGGCAACCCACTCCAGCATTCTTGCTGGAAAATTCCACGGACAGAGGAGCCTGGTGGGCTACTGTCCATGGGGTTGCAAAGAGTCAGACACGACTGAGCAACTGAGGGAGCAGGCACGCGTCTTCTCAACATTGCAGCATCCCCACAGGCCCCACTCTAGGGGGACTCTCACGTTTCATTCACCCGCAGACCTCTGCTGGGCTCCTGTCGCCTGGCAGGCACTGGAGTGCATTACTGGAGTGCAGCAGCGGGAAAGTGGGATTCCTGACCCAGCACACGGCAAGCAAAGAAGGCTCTCAGACCGTTGCCCGCAGTGCCGCACGCTCCGAGGAGGAGAGAGGAGGGGAGGGCAGAGCTCGCCGGGGCCGGGCGGGGGTTTCCACACCCCTGCGGCGTCTTCGACGTGCGCCCCTTCAGAGGGCGCCCAGTCCCCCTCTTTGTATGTGGTGGGACTGGCAGACTGCTTCCGAGAGGGGTGTGGCCGAGGGACCTGTGTGGCTCTCAAGGGGAGGTCTGAGGAACAGCTGCGCTCAGGCGCTGTCCTTCCGGGGTCACCTGCTCTGAGGGAGGCCCGTGTGCACAGGCGCTCCTGCCAGTGGCCAGCACCGACTCGCCAGCTGTGGGCGTGAACCCCTTTGGAAACCCCAGGCGCCCTGCAGACTCATCCCGCCTTCGAGCGTGGCCGACGTCCTGAGTGTCACCTCGTGAGGGACCTGGAGCCTGAGCAAACTGCTCCAGAATTCCTGACGGTGGAAACTGAGACATAATGCTTGCTCACTGTTGTTTTGATCAATGGACGGTTAAATAATCAATACAGTTGCTTTTTTTTTCTGAATGAAATGAGAGAGCAAGCCGTGCAAATATCTGAGGAAAGAGTGTTCCAGGGACGGGGATGCCAGAGCTTGGAGCAGGGGAGCGATGGGGGAGGCAGGAAGGAGGCCGTGGAGGTGGGGAGCACGGTCCTGTGTCGGGCCCAATGAGGGCCCGGCTTAATTCTATGTGAGATCGGAAGGATTAGACCAGGAGAGGGACGTGGTTCAGTCTCACTTTTAGGGAGGACCATCTGGCTGCTATGTGGATAATGAGAGCAGAAGGGGTGGCCACCCAGGAGGTTACTGGGATAATTCGTGTTCCAGTGTAGAGATACAGACGCGGCAAGATAGGGACAAGGAGGTCGGGAGCCAAGAATAACTCCGGAGTTTTGCCCTGAGCAGCTGAGAGAATGGTGGTACCACCATGAGGAATGGACGTGGGCAGGTCTGGGCGGTGTTTTGAAGCAGGAATCAAGACTTCATTTTCCTGTAAAGCTCCCACAGGGCCACAAAGCCTGCATGCTTTGCTAAGCTGTGTTTTTTGTTTTCATTAAGTTGCATAGCTTTCCTGATTTCTCCTGTGATTTCTGCTTTGATTTATGGGTTATTTAGAAGTCTTTTGTTTAATTTTCAAATATTTGGAGATTCTCTGAGTGTATTTCTGCTACTGATTGCATTGGTTACAGAGTACCTATGTTGTATGATCTTAAATATGTTGAGACTTATTTTATGGTTCATAAGATGGCTTTTCTTGGTGAATATTCTGTGAACCTAGGAAACTGTGCATTTTGCTGTTGTTGGGTGCAGTGTTTTAATAAATGTACATGTTCCTCAGGGTGGTTTTATTGAGCATTTTCCTTAACGACTGATTATGTTCAGCATCTTTTCTTGTGCTTATTGGCCTTTTGTATATTTTCTTTGGAGAAGTGTTTATTCGAATATGTTGCCCATATTAACTGTGTTAGTTTTCTTCCTCGTACTGAGTTATAGGTGTCTTGTGCTCTAGATAAGCTCTTTTCTCAGATACCGTGGTTTTGGCATCTTCTCCGTGTCTGTGACTTGCGTTTTCACTTTCTTAATGTGGTCTTTGATGGGCAAGAGTTTAAGCTTTGATGAAGTCCAGTTATCAAGTTTTTTGGTAGTTGAACGTGCTCTGGTATATCTGAAGTGTCTTTGCCCAATCCAAAGCCACCAAGATTTTATTTTATGTTTCCATCCAAGAGCTGTGTAGTTTGGGTTCTCACACTTAGGTCTATGACCCGCTTTGAGCTCTTTCCTTTATGTGGCATAAGGCCAGGGGCAAATTCATTCATTTTATGCAGGTATCTAATTGACCCAGCACCATTTGTTGAAAAAAGCTACGCTTTAATCACTGCCCTTTCTTACTCTGTTTGTGGGACGTCAGTTGGCCGTGAACGTAAGGCTTCACTCCTAAGACCTCAGCTCTGTTCCCTTGATCTGCAGCCTTCTCATGCCAGGACCGCACCGTCCTGGTTATTGTAGCTCGGCACAGCCAGTGTCAGTTCTCCAACTTCGTTCTTTTTCAAGATTGTTCTGGCTAGTCTGGGTCCTTTGTAATTACAAAGATGATTTAGGGTCATCTTGTCAACTCCTGCTAAGACTTGATAGAGAGTGCAGTACATTTGTACATTAATTAAGACAACTGCAGTCTTAAAAATGGAGTCTTTCAATCCATTATTAATATTTAGAACATCTTTATTTTTAGCAGTGTTTTGTAGATTTTAACGTACAAAAACTTACAATTATTTCATTAAATTTATTCCCAAGGTTTTTTTTGCTGCAATTTTGAATGAAATTATTTTCTTTATTTTTAGCCTGTCATCAGTAATATGCAAGTAGAAATAAAACTGACTTTTGAGCATTGGTCTTGTGTCTGTACGCTTTCTGAACCTGTTTATTAGTTCTAGTAGGTTTTTTGGTTGTTCTCAACTCCCAAGCATTTTGTAGGAATCACGCTGTCTGTGTGTTAATAGGCGGTATCCTTTCTTCCTTCCCGGTCTGGAAACTGTGTCTTTCTCTGGAGAGTGAACTAGACAGGACCTCTCGTTCCGAGACTGAAATGGTGAGAGCGGACATCTGTGCCTCACTTCTGATCCCAGAGGGGAAGCATTTGATTTTTCAGTATCAAGTACAATAATAGCTGTTGGGTGTTGCAGGCAATTGTAGCAGGTTAGGAAGTTCTCTTCTCTCCCTGATTTGTTGAGAGTATTTATTGTGAATAGGTACTGGAGTTTTCAAATGCTTATTTTCTGCATTTATTGAAACGATCGTGTCTCATTGGTGCTTTATTAGCAAGGTGTATGACATCAATTTATGGATGTTAAGCCAAGCTTACATTCCTGCAAAAAATGGTCAAAATGTACAATGTCTTCTGAATATTGCTGAATTCTTTTAGCTAACATTTTGTAGAGAATTTCTGCATTTATCTTAATGGGAGATATTGGTCTGTAGTTTTCTAGTGATTCCTCTTTCCAGTTTTGGTATTAGATTAATATTGGCCTCACAGAATGAGCTGGAAAGTGTTTACTCCTCTTCTATTTCCTGGAAGAGTTTGTGAATGTTGATGCTAACTCTTCCTTAAGTGTTTGGTAGCCTTCACCAGCAACACCGCCTCGGCTTGGGCTTCCTCTTGGAGGGAGGTAAGTTACTAATCCAATTTTCTTATACATACATTCATATTTTATATTTCTTCTTGCATCCGTTTTGGTCATTTGTATCTTTTTAGGAGTTTTTCCGTTTTATCCAAACCTTTGCATGGCACTATGTTTGAAGGGGCTGCTCCTCCCTCCCTGGCAGCTGAGCCTGGGGGTCACAGCCCGGCGCCCCTGCCCTGCCCGGCTGAGGCCCACAGCAGGTCCAGAGCTGGCTCTCTGGGAAGCTTGGCCTGCACGCCTGGCAGAGTTCTCTCGAGTTCCGTCCAAAGCCTCAGCCCCCAGAAAACAGTGGGACCCGTGGAGGGCGCCCCACCGCCGCCCCAAGCCTACAGGGAGCGTCTGACAACAGTGCCCGCGCTCCTTAGCCCCCCCAGGGAGGGGTGGGCACAGCCCCTCACCGCACACCCTCAGCCTGGTCAAGGTGGGGAGAAGCCGGCTGCCTCTGGTCTCTCTCCACGGGCTTGGCTGCTCGGGCCCTGCCCACTTCCCGCCTGGAGAGCAGCACAGGGCGCCTGCCCCCTCTCCTGTGAAGAGCGTCCTAAGTGCGGCCCGCAGCCCAGCCAGGCCCGCCCCGCCCCGCCCTGCTCCTCCAGCCCACGGGCGGCCGACTCCCCCAGGAAGGGTGCTGTTCCGGGGGCTTCAGTGGCAGTGAGCCTCCCAGGGGCTTGGAGAGGCCCAGTGGCTCGTCCACGCCTCCCTCCCCGGGTGTGACTGTGGGGTCAGGGCCAGGGCCACGGCCCGGAGGACGGCTGTGCCTCCATCCAGGCTCTCCGTCAGTCCTAACCTGTGCCTTCCTTGCCTTCTCCCAGCTGCTCCACGGGCGAGCAGAGGGCCTGGGGCAGAGGAGGGTCGCCAAGGAGGAGGCCGAGGCTGAGGGTCCCGCCCGGCCCAGGGGCTCCTCACTGCCACGACGGGGCAGCCTCTTTACCAAGTCGAGTTTGTTGGGGAAACTATTAAAACAGCTTGCTTTCACAAAACCTTTTTATCTTCACATGATTACAGCCTCACATGAGGTTCTGCTCAGCGCAGAGGCCCCGGCACAGCTCGCCTTCTGCGGTGTCTGTCCTTCTGTGACGCAAGGACGCCGTGGCCAGGAGACCCTGGTCGTGCTGAGTCCTCTCTCCCGGTGAGGCTCCCTGTGGGTCGGGGGTCCCGTGGCTGCAAGCACCTCCCTCCTGCTTCCTTAGGAGCCACGTGCCCCCATCATCTCTCACCCAGACAGCTGCTAATTGAAGCAACTGAGTTTTGAAACATGGACAAACACAGTTTTCCCAGAATGCAGGGATTTGCGGTCAACACGAGGTGCCGTGATCCAGCCCGGCCTGGCGAGCGCGCTGTCTGACCAGCGAGTGTGGCAGGAGCAGCACGGGGTGTCCCAGGTCTGCGTCCGTCCAGGGGCTGCAGCCTGCTGGCCCTGCGGAAACGAGAGCCCGCAGGTTGAGCTGAACCCAGTCTGGGCTGCCCAGGAATCTCCCTGTGCTCCACCCAGCTCTTTCCTAGGGTTGCAGGGGCGCCTGGGAAGACCTAGAGGGTCAGGCACCTTGGAGGCTGGTCCAGAAGCTGTCCCTTGAACCAGCTCTCTTGGGGGGAGGGTGAGGAACCGTGACAAAGCCTCCTCCGGACGCCACCGTTTCCCTGGTGACTGGTTGTGCAGGGAGGAGTCCCGAGGGCGTGGCTGGAACTGTCAGCCGAGCGGTGTGTGCAGAGGCTCCAGAGGCAACCGCTAGAGAGGAGGGGCAGAGGGAGGGGGGTATCTGGGTCAGGGGCAGACAGGTCTAGGTGCTGGGCAGTAGGGGTCTGTGCTGGGGAGCCCTCCTGAGGAAGGTCACAGCTTGATGGCAGGAGGCAGTGGGCTCCCCCATGGGGGGAGTGGGCACTGGGACCTGGAAAGCCCTAGGGAGGGGCTGCAGAGACCACTGGGCAGGGCCCCAAATCGAGCAACCCTCTGCAGCCCAGGCCTCCCTGGCCCTGTGTGTTGAGGGGAAGAAGCCCACAGCAGCGTGGTGCTCTTTGCTGCGTCCTGAAGACGACGGAGTCTGCTGGCCGAGAATAAGCATTCCATTATTTCACCAGCAAAAGTGGACGCTGGAACATCACAGGAACCGCAATTTGGGACACGCAGGCTATAGCAAAAGCCACCGGCAAGTCCAGCAAAAAGGAGAGGAATGGTTACTTTATAGAGAAAAGTGAGGAGGGTGGGAGGTTTGGGTTTTTTGTTGTTTTTAATGAAATCTCCCTGGGAAAGACTGCGAGTTCAGGGTGAGGGTGGTTTCTCGCCTAAGTCACTGAGGTAGGTGACTTCCTCTAGGAGAGGCGATGGGCCTGTGACTGATGGTTCTTCCCTGTTAGCCTTCTTCCACTGTACTTTGTAACTGGCTGTTGACCTGGAACAAGAAAACAGCCAGTCATTTTACCAGCAACGTGGGTTTATTCTGGAACAGTTAAGAACCGGAATCCAAGACAAACAAACTAAGGTGACCTTCCAGCAAGTGCTGAGAACGAAAGGAACCCTTTCACAGACGAGAAAGGGGGCTGTTCTAAACAAGGGTCCATGGGAGAAAACCCGGAGCCGGAAGTGGGGCGGCTTTTTATTTGTTGCCCTGTCTCTCACTGGCTGAACGGTTGCCGAGCGGGGAGAAAATCTCCTTCTGCCCGCGGCGGCGGTCAGCACCTTCCTGTGGGGTTTGCTATTGAGGCTGCCCCGTAGGGCGGGGGAGCTCCCGCTCCGGGTCTCCTGACTGCACCTCCCTGGGGGTTTCGTTGACTAATTTTCGTTCCCCGAGGGTTCCCTTACTAAATTCAATGGATTTCGCTTGTGGCTCAGCTGGTAAAGAATCCGCCTGCAACGCGGGAGACCTGGGTTCGATTCCCGGGTCGGGAAGATACCCTGGAGAAGGGAACCCTACCGACCGCATATCCTGGCCTGTAGAATCCCACGGCCTATACCGACTCTGGGTCGCAAACAGTCGGGCACGACTGAGCGACTCAGACGTCTAGGTCCAATGGCTCCAATGGCTGTCCTGGTGACGGCAGAGGCTCTGCCTGCAGGGGACCCGGGGTGGAACCCTGCATCAGGAGATCCCCTGGAGAAGGGAGTAGAACCCACCCCAGTATTCTCGCCTGGAAAATTGCAGGGACGGAGGAGCCCACAGCCTGGTGGGCTACAGTCATGGGGTCGCAGAGTTGGATCCGACTAAGTGGCGCGCGCGCGCGCACACACACTCGATGAAGACCCGAGGGCCCACCTGCCCGGCTCTGCAGCGCTCCGCCCTCACTGGTCGGGTGGGCCAGGCCGCAGCCCCCGGCCACGGCTCCGGGAAGACAGCCGGGTCAAGGGCCGGCGGAGCCGCCCGGGAAGCCTCGGCCGGCCCCCCAGGCCTTCGCGGGGAAGCCGGGCGGGGACGCAGCTCCGCGAGCGCCGGGGGACCAGCGCCGCTCCTCGCGCGCCGCGCGGAGCCGGGTAACGGTCGGCCGGCTTCTCCGCGCGCGCCGTACCGGCAGCACCGCCGCCTCGAGGCGCCAGCGCCGCGTCGCCGGCATGCACCCGCGGCCCGCACCGCCCGGCGGCGCCTCGGCGCTGGGCCCCGGCTGGAGACCGGCCGGCGGCGGAG
>SJYQ01005370.1:29867-47677 GCA_006410935.1 Redunca redunca
GCCTGGTCCTTCTTAAAGCTCTTCTTCGTAACAGTAAATGGAATTAAAAACAAATAGCCTTCATCTGAAACAGGAGAAACATCATATGTTGGGTTAAGCTTGCAGATTTAATCAGCTATGGTCTGGGAACCCAGGAACAATATACATAGCATTGATCTCTGGCCTTAAAAATGACTATTCGTTTAGTCTTTTCCCTTAATGTGTTAATTTGTGGCAAGTCTTTTAAAACCATTAATGGGTCAGCGGTGCTGGGGTTATCTGCTCAGAGGAGGGACAGCCTACCTGGCTTCCTCCCTGCCAGCCAGCATTCCCGACTCCCAGGGGCTCCGGTCACTGTGTGGGCTGACTGCGGCACTCATTCGGTTCTCATCTGCCAGGAGCTGTGGGCAGCTGGGATGGGCTGGGCCTGATGGAGTTCTCCCCATCTCTCCCTGCAGCTGCTTGCCTGCCTCCTTGCCTTTTCTTTCTTTTTTTGCTAAATCATTAAGTACTCAGTTTATTCACTGAAATAAACTGGTGAACACGTCTTAGAGCAAGCAATCTTCAACAGAAACATGAAATTTTCCAGAACGTTTTCCAAGTACAGTTGTCATCATTTCCTTAAATTCACACTTGCCAAAAACGTGACAGGGACATAATGCCGATTAAATACCCGGACCAAAGTGATGTTTTGACTTAGCAGTGTCATAGATCATGCTGGGCAGTGTGGAGGTTCATGACAGCGCGAGTCAGAACCACGTGCTGGCGTTTTGTCAGCCTTCTCGTTTGGGATTACACCGTGCAGCTGCTGGACTTCGAGAATTAGATAAAGCACACCTAAAATCAAACTGATGAAAATTGTTACAAAGAGAAGAGTTTTATAAGAGCCTGGGAGGAGTCAGAACAAAACATGAGCTCTGGGACCTGAGACACAGGGTCTCCCGTGACAACGTTCACTCATTTCTTTTTAGAACAATGTATTTTTAAGTATAATTTATTTAGTATTTTTATATTTAATGTATAGAAAACGCAGGTAGACGCAGATGATTTTAATGCCATTTCACATTTTAATTCCAGCATATACTCATATACTTTTTTTTCTTGTTTCTTAAAAAAACTTTAGAGACCTTCTAGTGATCTGAGATGACAGCAGATGCAGTGTTCTGGTCCTTTAGATTCAGCGGACTTTTTTTGTTTTTCTTTTAAAAGTCTGCATGAGGGATCTTATTGTTTGTAAGAGTCATGTAAAAACTCTCGTATCAGCAAATCTTTGCATCTCCTCTCTTTCCCTCCAAAAGAGCATAACCCAGCTGACACAGGTAACTCACAGTTTCGCCCTGAAGACGGTATGCGCAACTGCCAGGATGCACGGAGCAGGTGAAGTCATCGCACTGATCGCGCAGGAGCTGCTGAAGCGAGCGTTGCTCCTTGCCTGGTGGCTTGCTTGGTGTCACTCCAAGTTGATTTTTACTCGTGCGGTTCTAAGCCCAGAGTGTAAAACGTAGCAAGGGCTTTTTCTCTTCCTTTCTGTCTCTCCTGCTTTTCCTTCCCAGCCTGTGAGTTGAGGGTCCTTCCAAGAGGAAACTCAGATGTATGCCCCAAGCCCGATGGCACTGACTTTTCCCAGTAGGAAGGCGGGGGCCCAGAGGGGGTGGGGAGCGCTGTCACACCTCCAGTGCCCACCTGGGTGCCTGCTGCTGGCTGGCTGCCTGCTGTGTGTTCAGGAGAGAGGAAGTTGTTCTCCTGGTAATAAACAGTAACTGTGATTTACGTGACCTTAAACTTCAGAGAATGAAGTCAAGTACGACACTAATAACAACGAGGAGGAGGGGGAACAGCTCGATCTGGACAGCGGAGACGAAGCTCCAGAGGCCGACAGGCAGGCTCCAGGCTCCGCCGAGGCAGGGGACGCGGGAGCAGATGCTCCTGCCACCGCCGCCCCCGCCGCCGCCACCGTGGGACCCTGTGCATCCTCCGGCCACCACCCAGGGACCAGCCAGCCCCCCTGCGGGTTGGACCGTCCGGGGGAAGGTAGGGTCCAGGAGCCCAAAATCTATCCTGTGTCTGTGATGTGCTGTAGACAGAAATGACTCGATTCAAGTTTGGCCGAGAGTCTCTTCTCTGTTCTGTTTTCCGTGGTTTTCAGTCTTGTCCATCCACTTTTCCGTTTATGTTCTGGAGGAAACAGGTACGTTTTTTCCTAATAAAAATGGCCTCATCATAGTTTGTCACTATGTTACATGAAACATTATTTCAAAATAATGCTATTTGATATGAAACATACAAGTTTAATTTGTGTTTTAAAGTTTGGAGGTGGGGTTGGTCACTTTTATTCACTGACCGATGGTCTGGTTGGTACCTTCACCAGCTTTCCATGAGGTTAATGATCCCCCCCTTCTGGCAGCTTCTAACCTACTCGCCTCAGTGGAGGAGCCACCCTGGGCTCAGCCAGGCTGTGTGCCCCTGGTCCCCAAGGTCGCGCTTACCCCTCAGATGCCCCAAAGCACGATGCTCCCTGGCCTGGGGTTGCCCGGGCAAGCAGGGTGTGTCGGCCAAGTCCTGGATGGCTGGGCGTGTTTGCCACGGTCTCCTTTCATCCTCAGGATGTGAAAAAGGACCAGGAGTGGAACCACTGAAACCCGGGGTCCTGTCGAGAGTCAACCCCTATTCTGTCATCGACATCACGCCCCTCCAGGAAGACCAGCCACCACCCCCAGACCCGGACGCCGAGGGGGAGGGTGGGGGCCTGCACGTGCCCAGCGGGTACTCGGTGCCAGTGCCCTGCGGCTATGCCGTGCCCTCCAGCCTGCCGCTGCTGCTGCCGGCCTACACCAGCCCTGTGCTGCCCGCTCCACCCACCGACCCCGCAGGTAGGGGGCCCCGAGACTGTGCCCCGGCTGCTCAGTGGGGACCGGTCAAGGAGAGGCTCAGAGTGTGGTCTGCAGTGTTGTAGAGCAGCCTGGGCTCTGTCCCCACCCCGGCCTCCTTGCCCCAGACGCCCCCACACCTTGTGCCTGCGGGCGGCACTGTCCACGTCGTGTGCCTCTGTGCCCTCGTGTCGTCGCTTTGCGGGCGACAGGCTCTCTGCTGTCAGACTGTCCAGCTGGAGCCCCGGTTCATGGAACCAGGGCTGGGGGGAGGGACCTGGGAGAGCAGGTTGGTGTCCGGGAGGATCAGGGGGCTCCTTGAGAAGCGGCGGCATGGCGGGCAAGTGCAGGGAGACGGAGCCCGCGCATGTGACAGGGCTGTCGGGGGCACGGGTCCCAGGTCTGTGAGGCTGTCACGAGGCACAGCGGCACCTCTGCTTAGCGGGAAAGAGCTGGCTTGTAGCTTCGAGGACGTGGCTCATGAAGCCGGTGTCCATCATCTCTACAGACGCCCCTTGGCTGTGTTGCTTCAGCCTCAGCTGGTTGTGCAGGGCTTGGGTTTTCAGGTTTAAAGGAGACTGTGTGTCTGCCCCAGGGTCGCATGTTGAGACCTGGCCCCAGAGGTGATGGTGTCAGGAGGTGACGAGGTTCTGAGGGCGCAGCCCCGTGCGTAGGTTTAGCGCCCGATGACACAGCCTGCCAAGCCCCCAGCTCTCCTCGCGGGAGGACCCGGCAGGAAGGCGGTCTGCAAGACGGAAGGGGCCTGAGCAGACGCTGGCGCCTTGACCTTGGACGGCCAGGCTTCAGGCCGTCATCTGTGAGCCCTCAGGCTGCGGGGTTCTGTCGGGGCAGCGCCCCGCTGTCCCGGCCGAGGCCCTCGGGCAGCGGCTGCGCCTCCCCCGGCGTCCCCCGGGTCACACGTCCGGGTTCGAGCACAGCGGGTTCTGCCCAGGGTGGGCCGGTGCCGGCGTCTCTGCTGAGCTGCCCCGCTCTCACCAGGCCTGTTTCCCTGTTCCGCGTCAGGACACGCGTGAGGACCGCCCCGGGCTAGACGTCCTGCCGGCAGGAGCAGCCCCGGGGACGGTGGCCTCTCAAACGCGCCGTCAGGACAGACGTGTGTGAAGTCTGAGGAAAGCGGGTTTTTTCCTGGCAAGTTAAGACAGCTGAGGGGAACACGCAGTCTGGTTATCAGATTTCACCAACCGTAGAACCTTTCACCTTCGAGAATCTTTCGAGCTTGTCCTGTGGACACATTTTCAAGTGAATCATAATTGCAGATCCCCATGGTGTTAGTTTCCGATCCTGGCTCGATTCGTTTGGGCACCACTGTGTTGCAGGCTGGTTCAGGAGGCCTTTGGGTGTCAGTTTTCATCGTCATCCTGTTTGGAGTACATTTTATCTAAAGGTTGAAGAGTTTAAATCTGTCAGTTGATCATCTTTACAATAAGATAAGCCTCTCACTGATGAGAAGGGAAAGTATGAATCCATTTAAAGGCTAAAAAGCAAGTTCCTAGACGTGTCTTTCAAGCGTGAACAGTGTGAGCTTTCCTCTCTTGGCAGAGACACAGGAAGCTGCAGAAGACAGCCAGCTGATTTCCTTGAGCTCTGAGGATCCAGCAAACAGGTATCTTGCTTGTGTTCCGCGGGCGTTCTGAGTCCTGGACCTTCCCTGACGTGCCGAGCACCGTGAATCCGAGCGCGCTGCCGAGGCCCCTCCCCACCCCTTGGTCCTTCTGTCCACTGTGCCCTCTGCCTCTTGCCCAGGGACCCCCAGATCAGGTCTTCCTGAACCCCAGGACTCTTTCAGATGTTAATATGACACTTTGTGGCTAAAGAGAAACTGGGTTCACGACCAGATAGAGCCGGACAATGTGCTTGGCCTTGTTAAGTTTCTCAAGAGTCCCGAGAGGGAGAAAGGATTTTTAATTTTGTCTGACCCAGCTTTCATCTGAAATCCTTGGAACTGATTTGATTACGGGCGTTTCTTTCATGCTGCTTGCCTTCACAAATGCTGCTTCATCTGCTTGAAGTTACCAGGAAAATCCCTGCCTCCAGGCAAACTCCTGCTCAACCTCCAAAACCTAGCTTAACCGTCTCGTTTCATGAAACCGTCCTTCTCTGTGCTTCCAGAGCCGTGTGCACATACCTGCCTTGTAACTGATTGCTTTGTGCTCTCACCGTTATCTCCTGTGTTCCTTCCTGCTACCAGGCTGAATTCTTCAAATACAAAGACCAGGTTTTACCAAGTGCTAGAGCACCTACCGCCTAGCATGGCAGCGTGCTCGCTGCATGGTAGGTGTGTTTGCTTTTAAGCGACTCTGTAGAGTTATAATTCGTATACCATACTACATTTCACCTGTTTAAAGTGGACCATCCTGTAGTTTTCAGTATATTGCATTATTCATTTTAAAAGTGCAATAAAAATACATACCATAAAGTTTCCCATTTTTAACCATTTTTAAGTGTAAAACCCAGTGGCATTAAACTCATTCACCACTCTCTGCCTTTGAAATATTTTCATCGCCCCCATCGGAAGCCCCGCCCTCATGCCGTAACCCACAGTGCCTCCTCCCAGCTCCCGAGGCCTCTGTTCATGCTGTGAACTTGCCTGTTCTGGGCGCTCGCATGGCCTGAGTCGTACAGCGCTTGTCTTTCCGCGTCTGGCTCATTGGCTTGGCATCAGGTATCGAGGGTGATCCATGCTGTAGTGTGTGTTGGAATCTCCTTCCTGTTGAAGGCCCGGTACCGTTCCACTGTGCACACACACCGCATGTCGTTTATCTTCTCGTCTCCTGACGGACACTGGCCCCTCCCGCCTTCCAGCGTACGCTGCTGTGTACATTTTGTACAGGTGTCTGTCAGGCCCCTGCGCTCACGGCCTCTGGCTGCACGCCTAGGAGCGGAGGCGCCGGGTCACATGGTGATCCTGTGTCTAACTTTCTGAGGAAGAGCCGAACTGTTTTCCACCACAGCTGCACCATTCTTCATCCCACCAGACACATGTGAGGGGTTCTCAACATCCTGATGTTCTTGTGTGTGTTCTTTAAGTGAGGATCCAGACCAGAAGGAGGACAGCGCCCTGGCCCGCTGGGTTGCGGATCCGGCCAACACAGCCTGGATGGAGAGTGAGTACCTCGCCAGGGCCCCGGGGACCGTCAGGCTCTGCTGCCGTTCTCCTGTCCTGTGTCCGTTCGTCTGAAGCACCGACCACAGCTGACTGCAGTTGCTTCCTCAGGCCCCGCGAAGCCATTGGCTTTGTCTCCAGTCAGATCATTTCTGCTCTCTGCATCTCAGCACCCACCTCGTCCTGGCTGATGGATTTATTCCAGTACTGATCTTGTCTTTTGTCATAATAGAGATTTGGGGATGGAGGCACTAACAAGGCATTCTTTCTTGTGATCCCCAGTGAGATGCTTTCTCATGATACCATTTTGAAGAGGGGTGGTGGGTGTCTAAGCCAGCCCACAGACCAGATGGCAGACCTTCTCTTCCACGTGTGGTGCAGAAAGCAGAACTAATTTTAGCTAGGCTTGTTTTAAAAATTTTTTTAAAGTAATCTTGCTTTTCTGATTAGCCCTTTTACCATCCACTGGCTCACTAATGTCTGTGTAATTGTCTTATACGATTGACTCACAAGGTAGGACCATCTAAACATTCTCCTAATTATTAAATTCTCCGCTGGAATGTTTCATTTCTGTTTTAATTATGACATTGTCGAAAGAAAGAACTCCACAAACGTAGATGCTTCTGCGAGCGGGCTATTAAATCTGGATCATTACAGGATTAAATTATCATCTCGCTGTCCTCACGCAATTTTATTTACAAAGTAGAAGCTGTCTGACTTTTTCTCCCATGACCCGTATTCATTAGTGGAATAACTGTATTCGAACGTGAGGTCTGTACACCAGTAGCCGCTCACGTGCTCTAATAGGGGTGGAAATACTCAGGTCGCAGTTGAAATATATTATTTCGGGACAGCGAGCGTCTCTGACTTGGGGTTTGACAGCAACACAAGAATACGCTGGGTCTTAGCTGTGCATTCACCCTGGGAACGTGGGAAGGGACAGTGGCTGCATGTCAGAGAAGAGGGAGGCTGTATCTACCTGGCTTTGTCTCCTGTTGCTTAGTAGCCATCACTTTTGTGGGTTCCTGGATGGAGCGCACTGTAGTTTCGTTGGTCTACCTGTAGAGCGTGGAGCTCTCACAAATACGTACATGAGCTTCAAACTCTGTTCTCCTGTGGGACCCCTGAGTCAGGCACATGGAAGGTCAGCCATGGAGGATCCCTACTTCTTTAAAAAAGAAAACACCTTAAACAATTTCCTAGGATACTGATGTTTCATGTAGAAGCTTTAGAGGTTTTTGTCCTAAGAGTTATACATCTTTATACATGCACGTGGCTGCCATTCATCTGCAGTCGCGGGAAACAAGGTGACGCTGTCAGCTGATTCCTACTCAGAGCAGCAGTGAATCTATCCCTTTGTTTCTGAGACTACATGCCACCTTTGTGTGTTTTGCATGTCAGAAAACATTAATTGCAATAACTTAAAAATGTTTATGAAGATGTGTAATTGAACGCAAAACAAACCAAAAAAAAGGAATACGTTGGCCTGGAGGCCATAAACCTCTTCCTGGAGATATTTCACAGCCGCTCCATGTACAGCTGTCGTTCCTTCCCCAGGAAGTGTTCCGCCATAAGAACAATGCCTGCACTCCGGTGGGGCCCCCCAGTTACCATCCTCATAAAACGAACTTCTGAGTAGCTGAAGACTCGGAGGCCGAGGGCCCCGCAAGTGCAGACCGCTCTCCCTGTGTCTGCGTCTGTTCTAAAGTCTCCTTTCCTTTCCTTCCAGATCCGGAGGAAGCCATTTATGACGACGTGCCAAGAGAAAATTCAGACTCTGAGCCAGGTTTGGTTTTGTCTGGAACTGAGTTTAACGGGCTGCAGTTTACCGGCTTCCTGCTGGATGGAAGCGGGCAGGTGGAGCCCCTAGGCCCACAGCCCCTGTGCGTCTGTGGTCGCTTTTTGTAAGGTTTCAGTGTCTCGTTGAGCTGTGGGGTAGAACGCTGTGTGTGCACACCTGTGCGTGTGTTCACACCCAACCCTGGAGGTTGGATGACTTATCTCCAACCTCCTGAGAGAAGCAGGAGGAGTTAAAGATGTGAAAATACAAATGGAAAGATCAGGTGTGGAGGCCGGGAGGTAGCAGGTGACACACAGGAGGTCATGGAAGAAGGGATTACTAAGAATTTTCCAGGATTACAGACGTAAGCTCCCAGATTATACAAACACAGATCCAAAGCAGGGTCGCGTGTGAATGCACGTGAGGCGCGTGCAGCTGAGCGGCCGGGCACAGCCCCGCCGTGACCATCGTAACAGCAACGGGAGGAGCCGCCGCCACCCTGGGGAGCTGCAGTTCGGGAGCAGCATACTTCCTGACAGGCAGATAATGTTCCCAAACTGCTAAAGAAAATGCAGTGTTCTGACCCAGGTTTCCACATCCGGCCAAGGTATTGTCCCATTAGAGAGACACAGGCAGCATCAGACACAGGCTGGGGCGCTGCACCACCTGTAGAGCCTGGAGGAACGGCCTGTGGTGCGTTTCATGGGAAAGGGCTGCTGAACCCGCAGAAGGCAGCAGAGAGCAGTGATGGGTGACCCTCGGAGGTTGTTAGCTCAGACTTAGCGCCCCTGCGTTCAGAAAGCCCGATGCCGAACCACCCAGATGGAAGGTCAGGCCTTCATGCCCAGCAAGCAGGCTGAAGCGCATCCTAGCCCTGGGGGTGTGTCTCCAGAGTTCAGGGGTCTTCCAGCATTGGCTGGTTCAGTGTCGTTTCCCAGGGGACCAGGTGAATGACAGAAATCATATGCTTAGAAGGCAGTTGGTGCCATGCAGTGGCCTTCTGGTGTTGAAAACTCCTGACAGAACCTTCCCAGCCTCATAGAGGACATATTCTTAAAATCGACAGCAAACTTCCTATGTACAAGCATGGACTCGTTTATTTATCCCAAAAGTGTTCTGGAGGCGATCAAGTCCCCAGAGCTGCTACAGCCTCAGCTAACAGAGGCCGCCTCCCGAGACCCAGCAGGACGGGAGCCCTTCCAGCCTCTTTATAAACAAACCTGCTGGGTCTTTAGAGTAAGTGTGCTCCTGGGCAGCTATTTAAGTGCCTGCTACAAGCAACATGGGGCCAAGGCCTAGTTTCTGTAAAGCCAGGCTTGAAGTGCATTTGGGGATAATTGGTCCTCCCTGGTAGGCCTCTCCCAGCACGGACAGGACGATCTGGGGTCTCAAAAACCACTTGCCAATGGTAGGTGACCCAGTAGTGCCCCTGCTGGAGGTGCCCCCTGTGCGGACAGCACCTTTGTCATGATCTGGAGGCGTGAACAGACGTGCTCATCACTAATTTTGAAATGACTGATGTGATAATGACATTTAAATGCAGTAACAGTTTATGGGCTTTCCCAATTGTTCAGCGGTAAAGAATCTGCCTGCAAAGCAGGAGAACCAGGTTCGATCCCTGGTTCAGAAAGATCCCTTACAGGAGGGCATGACTACCAACTCCATTATTCTTGCCCGGAGAATCCCATGGATAGAGGATCCTGGTGGGCTGCAGTCCATGAGGCTGCAGAATCAGACACGACTGAAGTGACTGAGCATGCATGCATGCAACAGGTTATAGGTTTTATGGGCTAATTTTAGCACAAAAGCAGAATTCACAGTTGTTTGTAACATGCTTCACTTTAGTTCATATTTGATTATCTTTATCATCTATCGGTGATCTCTCAGTCTGTGTAATCTGTTTATATTCCATGTATCTATCTAAGGAATATCTTTCCCTCATCAAAAGTTCTCTGTGGGCAAGAAATCATTTGGTATAATCGTGGTGGCTTCTCATAGCCCAGTGGTCCTCTGGATGTGGATGGGGCTGGGGGTTTGTCAGAGCTTTGTTGCCCCCGCCCATCACTGCCGGGGGCCTCCCCCTGAGGCCCCACCACTGCTCCTCCAAGCTCTTCCCGGGTGTCTCCTCTGCAGCTCCCAGTGATGCTCTCACACGACAGACATGCACAGAGTAGCCAGGAGTTCTGCACTTTAATTCTTCATGTGGTGTTTTTGCACGCAGACGAAATGATTTATGACGACGTGGAGAACGGAGATGAAGGCGGCCACAGCTCTCTGGAGTACGGATGGAGCTCCAGCGAGTTCGAGAGCTATGAGGAGCAGAGCGACTCCGAGAGCAGGAGCGGGCTTCCCCGCTCCTTCCTGCGCGGTGACCACAGGAAGCAGGCAGGTGTCCTGGCTGTGCGCTGGGGGACGGCGTGCTCACGCGGGCGTGTGGCCAGGACCAGAAGGGGTTGCCTCGTTCACGTAGTCTTTACAGAATTGCTTTCTAAGATGTTGATGTGTAGTGTGAGGACAGCACCTGATGTTAGCAAAAGAGAAGAGGCCCCTTATCTCGTACAGTACAGTCCTGGCAGCATAGGAAAATAAATTTAGATAAATGGAATCCCTCAACAGGCCCCGAGCGAGCTCCCTGTCTTGAGCATTCAGGAAGTAAAGAGGCATTGCCTGGCCATCTGTGCTGTGTACACGCAGCGCTGCTGGTGGGCAGCTGGCTACGTGGAGAGCTGGGCTGGTGTACACGGTGCAGCCTGCTGTCCTCTACGGGATGTTGTGGTCCTCGGCGTTCTGAGCACAAACAGGAAGAGGTAAAAATAGAAGGTGTTACAGAGGATGTTCCAGGACAAAGGCCCCACCCCACTGGGCACGCTCCTCCCTCAGCGGGACAGTCCTGAGACCAGGTCTGGGTTGAAGGAGTGGATTCCGGGCTGACGCCAGGGCCAGCGGGTGTAGGTGGGGACCGGGGCGCTGCTCACTGAGGGGCCCGGTGGCCAGTGGTGACTGGCCGTCCCCACTGCTGTGTCGGCGTTGGGGCTGTTGGTGAAAGAGGGCCATCCACGGTCACGTCCAAGGGCGCTCTGTGCTCTGTGTGAGGCTGACATGCAGGCCGCACGCGGACCGAGGCTGTGGCCGGTGCCTCACGACGCAGCTGATAAATCACCATGAGCCACGGCGGCCTGAGTCCCTGTAACCAAGCTGGCGGGCTCCTGGCGTGGCCTCCATGTATGCGTGGCTTATAGGTCATTCCGGGCACTGGGGTGCACATGTTCTGTAATCTCATCCTGAAACTTAAGAAGGCTCTACCAACTGCTGGTGGTCAACCCAACGACCTGATGCTTACGTCTGTCTGTATTTTTGTGGCCACATGGCTTGCAGGAGCTTTAGGTCCCCTGACCAGGGATCAAGTCCATGGCCCCCACATTAGAAGTATGCTGTCTTAACCACTGGACCCCCAGGGAAGTCCCCCAACTACTCAACATTACTAACAAGCTTTTCCAGGAACCTGGCTCTCGTCTGTCACCAGAGTTATTACAGCGGAGACTTAACCAGGAAGTGAAGTTACAGCTGTAGTTTTAATCGCAGCTGGTGACTAAGGTGACACTTGGCTTGTTCCAGCTGAGCCCAACGTTCCAGATTTAAATGGAGATTTTCAGTATGGTCCTGGGGCCTGATTTCAGCAGGATGGAACACCCAGTGGGGGCCTTGGAGAGCGGTTAAGAAACTCCTAAATTTTGTCTTCAGTGGGCCAGGGGGTTAGTGCAAACCGGCTTGGTCCAGTGATGGCCCATGAGCTGTGAGCGCGATTTCTGGGTAGAGACTCTGCCCTCCTGGCTGTCCAGGCGAACCCGTGCTCCCAGATGCACCACAGTAACACGCTAGAGGGGGTCGGGCGGCTGCGAGCGCAGAGCCCTCAAAGGGGCCAGCAGGCAGCCTCCTGGGACAGGACAGGCGATGCTGTAACAAGTCTCTAGTTCCCTATTTTAAAGAGTCATGTTTCAAAACCTGCCAAAGAAGACTGTTCTCCCAGACAGTCTCAGATTGGGTCAGAAATTGCCCAGATGTCCTTGTCTGGGGAACACGGGACATGCTCACTAAGGCGCAGGCCTTGGGTTGCACGTTGGAGACGTTGGAGTCTGATGATGTGAGGACAGAGTTTTCAAGACCTCACCCCATCCCTGGGAGCTGCAGAGGAAGTCACGTCAGTCTGGAGACTTAAAAGTTTATGTGGCTGTTAGCAAACCATGCCCCTCTCAGTGCTGAATTCAAGTTTCTTCTGCTTTGGTGCTGACATAAAGGAATAATTTTATATGTATTTCTACATTTTGGGTCATTTTAAATCCACTAAATCCACTAAAATGTAAACGCATGCTGGTTGCAGATTTTTCTGTGCGTTTACTTGCTCTGGTTCAGCACAGAGGCGTCTCCAGCCTGGCTCACCTGGAGTCGGCCCTCTGCTGACATGTCTTACTCACTTGTGTGTTTATTTCCCGAGAGCCGGAGGGCTAGGACGGGGGGCCCGGGGCAGGAGGACGTTGGTGCGTGAACGTCACCCACCAGATGTGGCTCGAGTCCTCTCAGTGTAAGACGGCCTGGAAGCGCCGGGAAGAGCGTGTTGTGAAAAGCTTGTGTCTCTTTGTGCTGTAGCTCTCCCACGACCTAACCCGCTTAAAGGAGCACTATGAGAGAAAGATGAGAGAGTTGATGGCAAACACGGTGGGCGCGGTAGAGATTCAGCAGCTAAAGCACAAGCATGAACTGAAGGTGTGTGGTTCCCGCTGGAAATGCTTCTGCAGAAGCAGACTGTCGTTTAATGAGCAAGCTCACATCTGAGCTGCGGCGGTTCTCACAGTGCGGTCCAGGGGACCCCGGGGCCACCCAGGCAGTGGACGGTTCCTGTCATCTCCGGGACCTCCTTTGCCCCTGTCCTTCCTGGCCTGACCCTCTGACTCCACGCCAGACTCGAGGCAGGTCCCCCACGTGCAAACCCATGCACTTTTTTTGTTGTTTTGGAAAACAGTAATTTATCATAAAATGTTATTGGCTAAGATAAAGTTAAATAGTTTTGTTGTTGATAAAGTCAATATTTAAAAAATATTCAACATCTTTTCTCAATTTCAACTCCTTAGACAATAAATACAGACAAACGCACCAGGTAAGCCAAAGCCCTCAGGGCTGCTTGGTGACTTTGTAAGCGTGAAGGGCTCCTGAGACCGCAGAGCTGAGAACTGCTGGCTTGAGTGTCGTGGCGTCTGCTGTCTGAGATGGTTTTTAAAAGAGCACTGTCAAGTAACTTCACTTCAACTGGATTGCCGTCTTTCTGATGTTTGTCATTTGTTCAGGTGTTGAAGGGCACTTGCCTGAGGCAGGTGTTCACTCAGAAACGTCCCTATAAATAAATGCCACCACTGTGCCCCACGATTTTCAACTCAGGAGCGAAGCCCCCGGAATCATAGCATCTCCTTCAGCTCGGCATCAGGCTGGTCCCTGGGCAGGAAACAGGTGGCAGCCCCGGGGACAGTCGGAGGCTGGTGGGGGCTTCCAGGCAGCGCAGGGCGGTGTGTGAGGGAGACTGGCTCAGCGAAGAGATGGACACACTCAGGAAAGGACAGGAAGGGAAGTGCTGTGAGCAGCAGAGTGGGACGACTTGTCCAGGGCGGCCACACGCCTCTCCTATGCTGGCGAGCGGGGCCCGGCTTATGTCTGGTGGCCATGGGCCCCCGGTCAGCTGTTCCCTCCCCATGGACCCCAGCACCTGTGTGGCTTCACTCGGAGGGAGCGTGGACCGAGCCGGGCCGTAGGCCGTGTCTGGCAGGAGGAGGGAGGATCCAGGGAGACTGTGGGGAAGGAGCTAAGGGGAGGCGCCTGGCAGCTGAGCAGTCGGGTGCACTGGCAGGGTGCGGGAACCGTGGAGAAGGGGGTGGCCAGCTGCCATCCATGGTGGTCTCCGGACGCGGCCAAGTTTGGTTGAAGGGGTGCAGGAGCGGAGGCAGAAGTGGCTTGGCCGTGTTTGACCTGGTGAAGGCGGGTGGTGGTGGGGTACAGGACACTGGGACTGGGGTTGGCCAGACAGCGTGTCCTGGGCTTGGTTTCCGTCGAGTTGGCTGGGAGGCCAGGCGCACATCAGGGAGGCCGGCTAAGGCGCAGGGACAGAGGGGAATTGTAGAGTCACTTTGGGCTGCAGTTATGCGCGTCCAGTATCAGACTGGCAGCCCTGCGAGTGGGTAACCCGCAGGGGCGTGGCTCTTGCATCTGGGATGCACACTTGGGCTGAACTGCCGGGTCAGCCAAGCCTCAGCCCCCGAGAGCCACTTGGCCGGCGGCACTTTGTACAAATGCACAACCAGGCGGTGGCCCTGGAGGCCTGGCACTCAGAGGCCCTGGCTGCAGCCGCAGGGGGTGAGCTGGCAGGTGTGGAACAGCCGCCGCCCCCCCGGGAGGATCACAGGAGGACGGGTAGGGAGGCACGTGGATGGACTGAAGGGGTTTGTGTCATAAGAGGCCATCTGCGTTTTCTCTAAACGATCAATCACTTGGCGCCGGATGGCCAGTACTGCTAAGGTTAGCTTCCAAAGGACAAGAAAAGTGGATAAAACACAAGGCACATGGCTGGGCGCTTTGGGCACTGGTGGCCAGTCTAAGTACTGTGCCAGGACCTGCCCCCGGGAACCAGGATGAGCACACTCCCCTGTGGTGGGCGGTGGTCTTCCTGACTCTTCAGTGTCCGCAGAACTGGGGCTCTGCCGGTCCTTCCTGCGGGCTGGCCGTCTCTCTATCCACATCCTGGCAGGTATTCCTGCAGGCGCAGTGGGTTCTGGGAGTGGTCAGTATGAAGAGCCTGTGAGCCGCCAGGCCGGGCGGGGGAGGGGTCTCCCCTGTATCCTGCGATCTGCCCTTTAACCTCAGGCAAACGCCCTGACATCCGTGCCCTCAGATTCTCCACACCCAGGCTTCTCCAAAGCTCTTGGCAAGTGTTTGTAATAAAAACGAAGGTCAACTTTTAAATACAGGAGGACACATTTTAAAAACTATGCTAAGAAAGGGCTCTTTTTTAAAGTCTCTTTTTCCTTTTTTTAAAAAACCAGTGAAACCAAAACAGCCCCAAACCACCTCCCCATCCCACCCCCTACCCCACAACAGCCAAGAAAGCTCTCCCAGGTCAAAAAGCCAATTTCAGATGATGTTTCAAGACCAGACTACTTGACAGTATTCTTTTAAAATGGATTAAGAGCAAGGAGGAGTTTTCACCGAGCCACCCCGCTCACTCAGCCCCCCTTCCCTGCAGATGCAGAAACTGGTGAGGGCCGCGAGAGAGGGCACCAAGGACGGGCTGGAGAAGACAAAGGCTGCCGTGAAGCGGGGACGCTCCTTCATCAGGACCAAGTCCTTCATCTCTTCAGGTGCGTTTCCTCGCTGGGTCCCCTCCGGGCGGGCACAGAGTTGGGGAACTCTCTCCCTGCGGCGGAAAGCGGGGGCATTCTCCCAGGTGGTAGATTTCACCACCCCCAACCGGCTCCTCCCAGCAGTTGGGTGATGGGGGTCCCTCGCTGTCGCTCCCGGAGCCCCTGGGTTCTCAGGATGGTCTTTCATCATAGAACATGATCACAGGGATGCATTCATTCACTGTGCTGGGGGCCCTGGGCCCGTTTCCTGCCCCTTCTGGACTTCCGAGAGCAGAGAGGCTCGGATCAGGATCCTGTGCGCTGGTTTTTTAAAGCTCCTCTGACAGTTTTCTGAATTAGATAATCTCAATATTACCTGAAAATTCTCATGCTTTTCTGGTTTCTAGCCGTTCTGTGGATTCTTTAGATTACTTAGCTGCATCTAAGTTCTTAGAAATGAATTTAGTTTGGGTCTAAAATGTTTGATTTTAGGGGAGTTGTGCTTTATCAGAGTTCTAATGAGAGAGGCAGAAAGTCAGGAGGTTACTGAGTCTCCGTTCGTTTTTATCTGACTGTGGAGTGTTGGTTCTGAGTAACTCAGAACTGTCTTTATTTGCTTCTGATTTTGGTTTATGTTATAGATTCAGAAACTGAAATATGTGTTTCTACTCTGCCATCTAGGTTTTCAAATGACTCCTCTGCCTTTTTGAAGTTAGATTTCAAGTATCAAAAACTTCAAATATCAACAAACTCTTGTGTTCCCCTTGTGGGAGGGGTTAAAGCTTTACTTGACTCATTGCTGGGTGGGAAGGACGCTTGGGGCTGAGGTGTCTGCCAAGGGCGCCACTCTGACGGCAGCTTTACTGCCCTGCAGTGTTCTAAACGCCCTATTTCAACATCAGACTAGCACGCTCTGTCTTCCTTTAAGACCACAGATCCTGTCTTGAAGAGGAGCAGAACGTGTTCATCGACGTGGACTGCAAGCACCCCGAAGCCATCCTCACCCCGATGCCAGAAGGCTTGTCTCAGCAGCAGGTAGGGCATGGGGCGGGGCTGGCACGGCAGGGCTGCGCTGACCTCTCCGTCCGCCTGGCCTTGGGCCTCCCTGTCCTTAAATACGTTAGGTGTCTCTGCTGTGTGATTGTGAGCACGCGTGGAAGGTCTGCTTCTTTGTGAGACTCACTTGTGCTCGTTCATGTTGATGGCCAAGAGACCAGGTGTGAGTGTGTGAAGCGTCTGTGCAATGGTGAGGTTAGAATACAGATTTCCAGTAACTCATGAACTTAGCCAAATGTAAACGAATTTCTTAATCTCTGAACATAGGTAGCAGAGGGGAAAAAATTCAGTGGTTTCCATTTGACTATGGTTGGGTGAAAGAGGAGGAGGGCATGAGGGGCGAGGGCATGCCCCAGAGCCGGGGGCCTTCGGGGGAAGGGTTGCTGGTCCTGGGGGGTGTGATTTGAGTCTTCCCACGTGGGCAGCATAATCCAGTTCATGGACGCTGAGAGAGACGACCAACGACCTAGGGAGACGACAAAGCTGGGCAGACGTAGGCGGGCAGTTAGGTGATGGTCGATATAGACGCCCGCATCGTACACATGAAGCGCACGCATGCGTATGGCGTGCAGACCATGAAAACCCTCCGTGGTCAGTTCAGAGTCCGACAGGGAAGATGGCGGGCTGCCGGGAGGAGACGTCAGCGACCGTCAGGGTGAGGGCGGGGCCGAGGCGAGCGGGCATGTGCTCCGGAGGCCGTGCGTGAGTGCGTGAGGACGCTGTGCGTGAGTGCGTGAGGACGCTGTGCGTGAGTGCGTGAGGAGGCTGTGTGGAGGGAGGCGCACAGGTAGGGAAGGCATGCGTGAGGAGGGCTTGTGCAAAGAGGGGAGGGCGTGAGAAGGCCGTGCGTGAGGAGTGTGTAAGCGCCGCCCCGGGACAACGCCCCGTCAGCCGTGCGGACGCACTGTCCACATGCCAGGGTTGACTGAGGGGTGTCCTAACCTGCGGGGGCCCTCCAATCGGGGCAGATTTGGGGTTTTATCTTAATTTTCCGTTGTTTTGATGCCAATTCCAGGCCCTTTGACCTGATATATCAGAGTCATCTCAGGACTTAAGCAGAGTGTTTAATACCTGGGTTCAGTTCAGTTCAGTTCAGTTGCTCAGTCGTGTCCGACTCTTTGCAACCCCATGAATCGCAGCACGCCAGGCCTCCCTGTCCATCACCAACTCCCGGAGTTCACTCAAACTCATATCCATTGAGTCGGTGATGCCATTCAACCATCTCATCCTCTGTTGTCCCCTTCTCCTGCTCTCAATCTTTCCCAGCATCAGGGTCTTTTCCAGTGAGTCAGCTCTTTGCATCAGGTGGCCAAAGTATTGGAGTTTCAGCTTCAACATCAGTCCTTCCAATGAACACCCAGCTCTGACCTCCTTCAGAATGGACTGCTTGGATCTCCTTGCAGTCCAAGGGACTCTCAAGGGTCTTCTCCAACACCACAGTTCAAAAGCATCAATTCTTAAGCGCTCAGCTTTCTTTATAGTCTAACTCTTACATCCATATATGTCCACTGGAAAAACCATAGCCTTGACTAGATGGACCTTTTTTGACAAGTAATGTCTCTGCTCTGAATATGCTGTCTAGGTTGGTCATGACTTTCCTTCCAAGGAGTGAGCGTCTCTTAATT
>SJYQ01005370.1:53690-77487 GCA_006410935.1 Redunca redunca
GGCCTCTGACTGCAGGAGAAAGGTTAGCCTGCGTGTCCCCAGCCGGCCCGTGTCACGCACGGGTGGTGACGGCCGGCCTCTGACTGCAGGAGAAAGGTTAGCCCGAGTGTCCCCAGCTGGCCCGTGTCACGCGCAGGTGGTGACGGCGGGCCCTTGACTGCGGTTTTCGGGTGGGGAGACTCCAGGTGGGGGGGCAGGTGTGGTCTCGGCCCAGGTGTCCCAGGGACGGGCGCTTTGCAGAGCCGCCACCGGTTTAATAGTCTCGGTTCTGTGTTAGATGTGCTACTTTTTAAAGCATTTATTAAGTTTACAAATTACGGTACTCTCACATAGCACAGTTCTCCCATTTTAAGTGCACGGGGAACAGACGGTGGGGGGCCAGGGTGCCAGGTGCCGAGCCTGGAGTGGGGGACCATGCTGACTTGGGGTCCTCCGCACACAGATGCGGTCAGCACTGTGGGCCTGGATGTCCACCTGGGATTAGTGTGGGAACCTCTGTGGTTTCCCCAACTGTGGAGTGGGTCTGATTTCTAGCTCCGAGCTGTGAAAGGTGAGTGGGGGAGTAAATGGTCTTTAAAAGGTCTTCTCGGTTAGAAATAAAGTCTGCTAATTCTGTAAGTGTGGGCCAACGGAACTCAGGTCAGGGCCCTCTGGGGCTTTTCCCAGCTCCAGGACAGAGCGTGATGCTGTCCGGCGCTTACAGAGACACTGAAAATGGTCCAGGTGTTTGTCCCACGGCAGCAGTGATGAGGGATTTGTCCAGGTTTACCCTGGAGGGAGGGCGGGTCCTGTGGGGTGGACAGTGAGTTGCCCACGTGGACGGGGTCCACCCCTTGGCCCCAGCGCCAGGCTGAGCGCTGGGGTTCCTCCGGCGGGTCTGGGCAGCTGGGAGCCTCCCGTCCGTGAGCCGCTCACGGGCCAGCCTCCCTCAGTCGTGCCGGAGTTTTCACAGAACAGCTGCAGCGCCCTCGCTGATGTCTCCTGATGCTCCCGCACTTCTCATCCCAAGCTATTTTGAGAAGCTGAGTTAGAAACCCTGCTCCCCGACGTTCACATGACTGTTGTGCTGTTTGAATGACTCTTTTCTGAAGTTCAGCGCTGCAGGCTGGGCTGCTGTCGAGTGGTGGGGACAGCGTAGGCCTCCCTGCCTGGCAACCACAGCTGTGGGAGGAGGGCCCTGCAGAGCCGGGATGGAAGGCGCCTCCGCCTCGCGCCCTGCCCGTCCTTGGGGGGTGCCACGTGAGGCCTCAAGCTTTCCACTAGGTGTGGGGCCTTGCAAGCCAGAGGCCCTCGGTTGGTTTAAGTTCAGGAACTTATTTTGCAAAATTCTGTGCCCACTGCGTCTTAGTTTAACTCTGTTTCATGCTATCGCAGGAGGCAGGTTTATGAGGAAATAAATTTCTCTTATGGCAAAAATAAGGTGACACTGGATTCTTCATTTAGGATTCTCGTAACCTCAGTTCAGTTTCCACAGGTGGCCCCTAGACCACTCTCAGTTTGCAAGAAATTGTGCCAAGTGGTCACCGTGGTGGGTGTTGAGGGGCTGTGTCCACAACATGGGCTCTTGGGGGGCCTTTGGGGCAGGGGGTGAGCTGTCAGACCCTCAGAGACATGTACACAAGATGGGGAAGTCGTTGCCACCCAGGCGCTGGCCCGTCCCGAAGACAGGTTCCTGAAACGTTTCAGCAGGCGGGAGTAGTTGTGCAACTTCTGATGCATGTCATTTTGGGAAAATCACCCCCATTGATTTCTATGTAGTTTCTTAATGCTCACAATTGGCAGTGGAAACCAGAGGCATGGCTGGGCCTCTGTCCCAAGGGGAGATGCACGCTCATGCTCTGGCATGGCCGCAGCTGTGGGCAGAGGGGCTGTGCGGGGCACCGGCAGCCACTTCCGGTGCCTCCCTGTCTGGGGGTGGGCACAGACCAGGGAGACCTGCAGTGAATCGGGGTGACGTGCACGTCAGGAGCTGGGGGTGCCCCTGCCATCCCTGCTGGTCTCTGTCTGCAGCCTCCTTGTTGCCTGGTTCCCCTCACCTGGAGAGCCCTGGTCCTGGAGGCCCCAGGCACCCGGTGTGTGCTGGGTGCCTGGGGTGACGCAGGGCCCTTGGGCACAGAGCTGCTGCCGACCGTGTCCACCGGGCCCCGGCCTGCGCCCCTGGGGGTCTCTGGGCACAGTCCCTTCGTCCTTGGCCACACGGACTCCGCTTGGCTTTCAACCCTGAGATTTCAAGCCTTTCGTAGTTTCCATGGAGACGGGCTTGGTGAGAAGCCGTCTGCTTCCCAGGAGCCATGAGGTCTGGGTGGGGCCGCGCTGGTCAGTGTTGCTGCATCCACGTGATTTCCTGCTTTGCGAGGAGCTTCTGTGGTTCTGACCCGTCACCATCCAGCACCGGGTGCAGGGAACTTTGTGCTGTTAGAGCTTTTCTGGAAAGTCTCAGATTACTTCAAAATGAAAGGTCAGCAACGGAAAAGCATCTCCTCACCTAGAAACATTCACCTTTAAAATCTCTGGGTGCGCTAGACTCCGCTCTCGAGTCTCCTTCCTTGAGCCCTGGCGGGAACACGCTGGGACTTGTGCACTTTAGTTTTCCAATACCATTTGGCTGCGCCGAGTCTTGGCTGCCGCACTTGGGACCTTCCGTTGCAGCCTGTGGGATCTAGTTCCCTGACCAGGGGTGGAACCTGGGCCCCTGCCTCCAGGGCCACTGGAGCGCAGGGCAGGCCTCAGCGTGCGCCTTCTGTTGCCTGTGCTGCAGACCGAGTCTACGTGGGGCCGGGGCAGCTGTATCAAGACCTACAAAACTTGCTCCATGACCTCAGCGTCATCGGACACATCACTCAGCTTGTTGGAAACCTCAAAGGAAACTATCAGGTGATGGCCGAATCTTGGGTTTAAATTCTGTTTTACTTTCTAAACCATCATCAGAAGGGAGGACTGGAGTTACTCCCAGCCTTGATCTGACTGTGTCTCCCGTTTCCGAGGAGCTGAAGCCTTCTGGTATAACCGTCTTCGCCTTGAGGCTGACTCGAGCCTCAGTTCTCTTAGAACCATCCTGGCACCATGTGACCCTCCTCCCAAAGGAGCCTTTTTCCTGACGTGAGAAGTGTCGCTGGTCTCCCTGGGTCTTTCATGTCACGGCATTGCTTTTTTCCTCTCCCTCGGCTCTGTGCTGTTTTACTAACACCTTTCCGTGCCCTTCTGCGTCTCCTCCTAGAACCTGAACCCGTTGGTGGCCCAGGACTGGATGTCCGGCTTACAGAGGCTGATTCTGAAGAAGGAAGAGGAGATCCGAGCGGCCGACTGCTGCCGGGTGCAGCTGCAGCTCCCGGGGAAGCAGGACAAGTTAGTGGGCCTCAGCGGGGGGCCTGTGAGCTCAGTCCTCTGTCCCAACCTGCTTGTCTTCACGGTTCAGGGACCGTATGCTACAGGCAGGCCCCGGGACTGGGTTTCACGCGTTGGAGCCCACTAGCGGAGTGAACGGCCTTCCCTTCTCCCTGCAGGTCCGGCCGGCCGACTTTCTTCACCGCCGTGTTCAACACCTTCACTCCCGCCATCAAAGAGTCCTGGATCAATAGCCTGCAGATGGCCAAGCTCGCCCTGGGTAAGGCGGGTTGAGGTCAGCTGATGAAACGAGGAGTGGCGTGCATTCCTCTCTTAGGAGGAGCGCACGCCCGGGAGTGTAAGACCGCGCTGGGAAGGAAGCTTGAGAAGGGGTTCGTCCGGTCACCCGCAAGAACCTCCTCACCTCTGTCCATTCTCCCCGGCGGCTGCAGAGGAGGAGAACCACCTGGGCTGGTTTTGCGTGGAGGATGACGGGAACCAGATCAGGAAGGAGAGACACCCACTTCTCCTGGGACACATGCCCGTGACGGTGGCCAAGCAGCAGGAGTTCAAGGTGGGGCCCGGGCAGCCGTGGGTGTGGCCTCCAGGCTGGCGGGTGCAGAGGTCCTGCAGTGTCGGGGTGCTTCAGGCCAGAGCCTGCTGTCGGCCGCTGCCCCGCCCCCCCCGGCCCCTCGCCCAGCAGCTGGGCTCCCACGTGGGTCATGGTTGGGGGCCCTCTGCCGGCCTGGGGTGTGGGGCCCACTCTTTACTGAAGCAGACCCCATCTCCAGGTGGGCTGGTACTGGTGTGCCTGTGCTGTGCACTCAGGCAGGATGACAGGCGACTGCTGTGCCCGCTGAGACCTGGGGGCGCATCTCTCTTTGAGACATGTCACTATTTCCCGTGTGGTCTCTGGCTGGCACTCAGACCTGGAGCTCCCTCGGTTTACGGGGACCCCTGCGGTGCCAGAGCCTGCTCCCTAGGAGAGGCGCAGGCCTGTCGACGCGGCCTCTCCTGTGGGGGTGCAGCCCCCGGGCACACTGAGGCATTTGCTTCTAAAAACGAAGTCTCTGCAACTCGCACATCCGTCTTTTCCTTCGTCGCTGTCATTTCCGTGGCTTATGTCAGACACTGTTGTCTGTCAAAAGACTTGCCTTCCAGCCTCCTCTGTGTCCCGTTTTAAATTCGGGTCTTTGATTTTATTCCCCTTTAGATTGAATGTGCTGTTTATAATCCTGAGCCATACCTGAATAATGAGACTCAGTCAGACTCGTTTTCCGTGGCTCACGGTTTCCTGTGGGTAAGACACCTTTGTTTGTCTTTAATTCAGGTTCGTGAAGAATCCATATCCACAGTTAATGAGGTGAAAAAATGACAGGGCCATGCCGTAGATTGCTGTGACTGGTCAGTGTTCTGTAAACACGGAAGTCCCAGATGGGAAAAGGATAACCCTAGAGTGAAACGTTTCTCTTTTTTCTTTGTCAAATAAAACTTCTCCAGATTAATTTCAGTCCAAAGACAACTAACTTAAATAATAGAAGTATTTAAGTGTTTTTTTGTTTTTTTCTTTCAACTGGGGCAGTTTTCGCCCCTTTTCTCCTCTTTTTATATCCTTGTTTTCTTAGGTAAGGCCTGGTTTAAGAGTGATCCTAGTCCGTATTTCCAGACTTTGAATCACATATCGATGGGCCTCTACTATAGTGCTAGGTGTTCAGGTTTTAAAGGATATAAATGTGACTTTTACAAGAGCAAAACTGTTGTCTCGTTACTTAAGTAAAGGAAAAGGTTACCTAATTGAACACAGAGGGTGGCAGAGGGAGCATACGTGGAAGGTCATTCCACGCCATCGGGAGCTGGTTCCCACCCCAGAGCCGGGTCTCGCTGTGGCCCCGGGGAGTCAGCTGTGTAGGCACCGTGGGAGCCCCCTGCTCACTTCTCCCCCTGACCCCCAGATCGGGAGCTGTACCAGTCAGATGGGCCAGATCGCCATCGTCTCCTTCCACAACTCCAGCCCCAAGGTCATCGAGTGCTTCAACGTGGAGTCCCGCGTGCTGTGCATGGTGTACGTGCCCGCCGAGGACAGGCCCCACGAGCCCGAGGGCGGCGGCCGGGTGCTGGGCGTGCCTGCCGTCTGCCTGGGGACGGAGGAGGGCAGGTGAGCGCCTCCCCCAGCCCTGGGCCTTGCCACTGCCCCTCCCTGGCGGCTCTGCTGGGGTCTGTGTGGTGAGGGTGGAGCAAGCTGGGACTCAACTCTGAAGGAGCCCCTGTGTGGGATGTTCCCGGGGAACCCCAGGGGGTGGCAGCACCTGACAGGGAGGGTTCTAGTTCCTCCTGCCCTTTGCCGCGGATGCACTTCCTGCTGATTACACTTCTAAGTGCACATCACTCTTAGACTTCAGGATGAAACAGCTGAGCTCTGTGTTAACCTCACACTGAGCATCATTCAGAGTTTAAAGGGAAGTTGTGTTGACTTTCCTAGTGTGAAGTCCCTAGATCTGTAGGAAGAACTAGGCTTAAAAGAGAACCCAGAACTTGTCTTTTAAAAGAGAAGAGAGAGATCAGAGGGTCAGCAGCCTTTTCAGTGCAACCAGGTGTTTGCAGAAGGAGCAGAAGGTGGGGAAGGGCAGGCTGGGGTGGACAGGCTTCTCCTGCTCAGTGGTCACGCCCTGCCGTGTGAGCAAGCGCCCACCGGGTGACGCATCTCTCAGCATCTCCATCTACAAGAGCAGCCAAGGCTGCAAGAAGGTGCGGCTGCAGCACTTCTTCACCCCGGAGAAGTCCACGGTCATGAGCCTGGCCTGCACAGCCCAGAGCCTGTACGCCGGCCTGGTCAACGGCGCTGTGGCCGTCTACGCCAGAGCGGACGGTGAGTGTCCGAGGGCGCACCTGCGCAGAGGTGTCAGTGCCGCGTCTGGGGTGGGGGGTTCACTCCAGGCCGAGTGGCAGTCTCATCAGTACCTGCCACCCCGCATCCCGAGGCTCCCGTGACTCAGTTGGTCCTGAAGGGAGGATGTGGACAGAGGGTGGCCACCTGGCACAGCGCCAGCTGTTGGGTTAGGGTTAGGCCGCTCAGCACAGTGCCAGCTGTTGGGTTAGGGTTAGGGTTAGGCCACCCAGCACAGCGCCAGCTGTTGGGTTAGGGTTAGGGTTAAGCCGCCCGGCACAGCACCAGCTGTTGGGTTAGGGTTGGGCTGCCCGGCACAGTGCCAGCTGTTGGGTTAGGGTTAGGCCGCCCGGCACAGCGCCAACTGTTGCACACACTTCAGTGTGTCCCAGAGTAGAAGCCCGTGGCCCCGGGCAGGGGCGGGTTAAGGCCGGTGCTGAACTCCTGCAGAGGATGAGGGGTGCGGCAGGATCCAGGGCCCCTCAGGGAGATTTCACTCTGCAGAGGACCCATCGTTTCACTCCTGCTTGGTGTGATTTCGTGTTTAAACACATTTATTTAGAATCACACGAGTGTTTACCATGGGATTCTCTCTGCCTCTCTTCTCTGTGACCTTTGTTCAGCATTACTCACTCAAGTTGTTTTTTCTGCTGCTCCAGTAGAGTTTAAATTTCATGGGAACTATTGAGTATTTGAAAGTTTGAAATGACTATGATATATTTGGTCTCCAACTTGATTTGGGGTGTCTGTTTCTTCCAGTGTTACGAATTTATTCAGGCTTTATTTTTGTTTATTGGGTGAACTTAAACCTACCCCCCACCAAAGTTAACTGAGATATGACTGACGTATAACACTGTGTAAGTTTGAGGTACACCATGTCTTGACTTGATACACATATATGTTACAAAGTGGTCACCACCACCAGCTAGCTCTCACCCCCATCGCATCACGTGCTAGCCATTGCTCTTTTTGTTCTGAGAACATTTAAGGTCCTTTCTCTTAACAAGTTTCAAGTATGTTGTTAACTGTAACCATAACGCTGTGCATTAGAGCCTCAGAACTTTTCGTCTTATAACTGAAGTCTGTGCCCTTTGGCCATCATCTCCCTGTCTCTGCCACTCCCAGCCCCTGGCAACCACCCTTCTACTCGGTTTCTAGGAGTTTGGCTCTTTTAGATTCCACATATAAGTGAGACCATAACAGTGTTTCCTTTTCTCTGACTCATTTCACTTAGCGTCGAGTCCTGCTGGTCCATCCATGCTCTCACAAATGGCAAGATTTCATTCTTCCTTATGGCTGAGTAACATTCCGTTGTGTGTATACATATCACGTTTTCTGTATCTGTTCATCCATCAGCAACTCGGGTTGCTTCTGTGTCTTGGCTGTGGAAATAATGCTGCAGTGAGCGGTGAAGTGTGTGTTATCATTTCAGAGTGGTATTTCTGTTCTGTGTGGATTGATACGTGCCCAGCAGTGGTGCTGCTGGGGCGTACGGTAGTTCTTTTCAGCTTTCTGAGGAAACTCCACGGTGGCTTCCATTCCCACCTCACATTCCCAGTGGCGGTGCACAAGGCTTGTCTTTCCTCTGCATCTTCAGCAGCGCTTGTTATTTCTTGTCTTTTTGGTGATGGCCATTCTGACAGGTGTGAGGTGGTATCTCACTGCGGGTTTGGCTTACATTTCCCCGATGATGAGTGATGCTGACCATCTTTTTATGTACCTGTTAGCCATCTGTGTGTCGTCTCTGAAGAAACGTCAGTTTGAGAAACGAATTTGAATGAAATTGAAAGAAATATTTTCTTTTAAGATGGATCCTGGAATTCCGAGCCTCAAACAGTGATTAAGTTAGGCGTCCTCCCAGTTCGAAGTCTGCTCTTGATGGAAGACACACTCTGGGCGGCGTCTGGAGGTCAAGTTTCCATCATCAGTGTGGAGACTTTCGCCGTGGAGGTAAGTTGTTTTAAGTGGCGACGCCGTGTGGGAAAGACGCCATGCACCAGTGCACTGACTTCCAGACGTGGCTGAGGTGCGCCCCTCGCCTGTAGAAAGCTCAGGCAGCGTCTTGCCTGCGGCCACTGCGCTAAAGGGAGAGCCCTCCTAGTTTGGCATGGGAAGGATTAACTTGAGGATCCCACAGCCCTTTTCCAGCCACACCCATGGGATAATTATGCATTGCGTACCTGCTGATTAGTATTAATGTTACTTTAAAAAATGTGTTCGGTAGGAACATAGTGGGAAGTCTTCAGGGAAGTATGGAAGCTTAGTGTTTGATTGAAGAGCTGTTTCTCATCAGTGCGGTAACCAGATTTATTCAGTAGAGATGACAGCTGTTGGAGAAATCAGAGCTGGGTCTCAGACCCTGACTCTTTACCCTGGTGGCACTGTGGACGGAGGGACGTTAGAGCCCTAACAGAGCCACAGACACGAGGTGCAGACAGTGGGGTGTGCTGGCCACTGGACCACAAGCCGCTCCTCCATGTTTCTGACGTGACCTCCCCGGGGCCTCCTCCTCGGGTGACAAAGGGTCAGCGCTCAGCAGGAGAGAAGGCGGGGCTGATGGCAAGAGTGGAGGCAGGAGAAACCTGGCTTTGCCCAGTACTTCCTGTTTGTTTTTCATTTGGCTGTGCCGCACAGCTTGCAGGATTGTGGTTCCGCTACCAGGGATTGAACCCAGGGTCCCGGCAGTGAAGGCGCTGAGTCCCCACCATTGGACCTCCAGGGGAATCCCTGCTCAGTGTTTGTGTAGCAGCTTGTTTCTGCTTCTATGCATCTGCTCCTTCTTACTTCACGTACCTCAGGGTAGTAAGACACCCTCAGTGAAGTGTGAAGTCACGGACCGCAGCGTCTGCGCAGGAGACTCGTCAGCGTGGAAGTCTCTTGCTGGAACCACGTTTCCCCGCTGTGTGCCTCAGGAGCATCACCTTATCAGGCAGCTAGTGAGAGTCAGAGCTCACATCCCAGCTCAGCCCCACACTGCACGGTGGTCGTATTTCCATTTCTTTTCACACGGAAAGAATAATAATATAACAACCTTCCATTAGAAGAGGGGTCCCCAACCTCCAGGGTCTAGTGCCTGCCTGCTGACCTGAGGTGGAGCTGATGTGATGATAGAAGTAGCGTGCCCAGTAAATGTAATGTGCTTGTCTCATTCCAAACCACTCCCTCCTCCACCCGTGGAAAAATTGTCTTCCATGAAATCGCTCCTGGTGCCAACAATGCTGGGGACCGCTGCTTTAGGACATTTCTCCAAAACCAGTGCATTAGTTTTGTCAGAAGTTCATACCAAAAGCCGGAAAGGTGGTTTCTGTAGCCACCACCAGGGCAATTCCAGGCTAACGTAACAGTACGACCTTATAATCATCAGAATATATTCCATTCAAAAATTATAAAGAGTGTGTATGCTGTAAATCTTGGATACTCAGAAATAGTATATTTGGATTTAAGTAAGAGCCTCCTTTCTGGGCATTTTTAGTACCAAAATGAGTAGGTATATTTATATATAGAGAAGCTGTTATTAAAAATGTAACTTGTCCTGTGGTTCCGTCGTGCCGGGAGACCACAGTGGGCTGTTGGTGTAGCCCTAGAGATGTGAATCACGGTGGTCTCCACCCTCTTTGGTGGGGGTTGGGGGTGTAGGGTAAATATGGGCAGCTGCTGCTGGGAGAGTTCCCGGAGGTGCCGTGGGCAGTCACGGCATGCTGCCCTGACGGTCACGAGGCTGCACTCTTTCTGGGTTGGGTCAAGCAGGAGGTGAGGTACGATTTACATTCGGAAGGAAAGGGTGTTTGAGGTTCAGCGGCATACGAGTGTGCTTGCAGTGACCTCTGCTCGGCGGCGGTTGGCCCTGTTCCAGGTGGTGACGGGGCTGCAGGGCCAGGTCAGTGTCATGGTGCTGCTGTGGGCAGGCTGTGTGCCCAGCGCTGCGGGAATGGAACTCCCCGCCTGCCCGCCACCGGGCCAGGGAGAGCAGACAGGGAACCGTGAAGGCTCAGTGCGCGAAATGGAGCTGCATCGCCTGGATTTGGGGGTCAGGCTTCTTCCTCCTTCCCAGCTCCGAAAGCCTCCCTTCTGGGACTCATTTCATGCCTTTTAGGAAAACATCGAGCTTTGGGAACACGGCTGCAGCTCGGAAGGTAGCCTGATGTTTGGGAGCAGGCGGAACGTTCCGGGCTCTGCGGGTGCTGACCACGAAGCTTTGTGTCTGGGAGCCACGGTTTAATTTCAGTCTCAGTTTTCTTACTGGAGCTGTTTCCATTAAGGCCTGTTCTTCCTTACTCTTGATTTTCTGCAACATGCAGTGCTTCTGGCTGCAGACAGACAAGACAGAAAGAAAAAAGGACAAAAAGCTTTCCTTCTTCCCCCACCCCTGATGCTGAAGGGGAAAATGGGAAGAATGAAACGGAAACGTTACTAAGGTAGCAGAGTGTTTTCTGAGTTGATGCGTCTCTTCCGAGTTAATTCCTGTCACTCTGTAGAAAGACGGAACGCAGGGCACAGTGGGGACAGTGCTGAGCCCACGGGTGGGCCAGTTCTGAGACACCCACTCAGGGTCGGGACCCTGCCACTCCAGAGGCCTGTGGAGTCCAGAGCCTCACGATCTCGTGGTAGAAGGGGACTCAGGTGCCCTGTTGCCCACACTTCCCGTTTTCAAACAGCAGACCAGGCCTTTGAGACAGCGGGAGGCAAGCTGAGCATCCTGAGACTAGCTCTCACCCGCAGTGTCTGCCACGCAGGGAGCCGTGTCCTGCACTCACCACATGCAGAGCACCGGCACACGGGGAGAACTCACGGGCGGGCCAGGGTGCTCGGGGTGGGTGAGGGCAGCGCCGGCTGCCGGCCCTGGTGCTGTCTGGGTGAGGACAGCTGTGGGTCTGCCAGGCCCCACGTCCTGCCTCCAAGATGCCGGCTGTCAGGCACTGCACCAGGCAGGGGCCCTCTGCGCGGGGACCTGACCCCCAAAGCGGCCCTGTCCAGGGGAGGGGGCGGGCTTCCCCAGAAGGAAAGACGCACAGTGTCCCAGGGCAGGGCTGACGGGTGCCAGGACGTGAGCAGGCGGTTCTGGGCCCTTACGTCCCAGAAATGGGCTGAGCGTGGGCATGGGGGCGTGAGAGGCACAGGCTGGGCCCGGGTGCGGAGGCCTCGCCTGGGTTCGGGGGCTGTCAGCCTCTGGCCTGGCAAGGGCTTGGGGGCACCGCCTGCCTGGGCAGGGCTGGCAAGGCAGAGGCTGCAGCCACAGGCGGTGCGCTGGGCTCTGTTTCCGAAACCAGCTGCCTCGTGACCCTGAGCCCCGTGCTGTGCTCCGCAGGCGGTGGGCGGGTAGGGACTTAAACGCAGACCAGACGTGAGGAGATCTGTCTTCTTGGAGGGTTTTCTGCGAGGCGTTGAGGGGAGGGGGCTGAGGTTGGCCACAGAAGACGCACTGAGAACGCTACCGCAGAGCTCCGTGGGAAAGTTCCCGTGCCTGCGGGTGGAGGGCAGCGGGGCGGGAACTGAGGCCCTTCTGGAGGGAACGCGGTGGTGGCGGTGGCTGCGGGGCCCCGGGGGGCACTGGTACCGGCCTGTGAATTCCTCCTGGGAGATACGTGACCGGAGGACCCGCAGGACAGCGGTCCTGGAGAAGCAGCAAGCAGGCCTGCCCCCGGCGGGGCGGGGGCGGGACCAGCCTCCTCCCCAGACTGCCGCCTCCGGGCTCCCTGCAGAAGCCTCAGCGCTGGCGCTGAGACAGTCGGCCACCAGAGGGATGTGGGCCCAGCCCTCCGTCAGGCTCTGGGAGGGCGGGGACAGTCCCGCGACGCCCTGTGCCTCTCCAGGGGCGGGGGTCCTGGCCCTGCCTCCTGGGGCGGCCCCGCTGCCCTGAGCTCTCCCTCGGAGGTGACTGGACATGGGAGGTCAGTGTCCGCACATGGGCCTCAGGCTGGTAGCCCACCCTCTCGGCGGGGCGTGGGGTGACACCGGGCACCCACTTCCTGCAGCCCTGTCTGGGCAGTGGGCTTCCCGAGGGGTCTGCGCCGATTCACAGAAGACGAGGACCAAGACTGTCCCTCGGGAGGCCCGTCAGGAGGGAACCGATGTGTCTGTCACGTGACGGCGTGGGTGGGGCAGCCCAGCCCCTCCACAGGCTGCCAAGAGTGGAAAGCCGACCCTCGGGAGTCAGGACGCACTGACAGACCAGTCACGGACCTGCCAAGGATGTACAGCAACCGGCTCGCGAAACTGACGGCTCAGCAGTCGGAGCAGGAATTGCCCAATTCAGAAGTGGACCGAGGCTCTGCATGGACCATTGCACAGGGAAGATCCCCAGTCGGCCCGCGCACGCAGGGAAGGGCGCACAGCATCGTTAGTCCTCAGGGAAACGCAGACGGAAGCGCCCGCGAGACCCCGTGTCTCCCCCACGGAGACAGCAGTGGCAGCGGAGGAGCAGTGGCGCGCCGCAGAAGGCGGACCATGGGGTTCCGCATGCGCTGGGGAGCGCCTCTCCCTGAGGACTCCGGCGCCTTCCTGACCGACGCCGGCCCAGCCCACTGACACGTTTAAATTGCACGGCGGGATACTCTGTGGGAGGCGCACATGCGCGTGGGAGGGGCCTGCCTTCAGAGGGAACGCAGCTGTGGCTCGCGGGACGGAACTGCGTGCTCCAGCCGCAGCCCTGCGGCTCCGGAATCTCGGTGGTGCCGGAGTTCTGACTTCGGGATGACCCGTGGCCATTCCTCCCCAGGCTCTCCAGCCCCTGTGCAGGGGCCTTAGAAGCCCCCCAAGCTGCTCGGGGCCACCTTCACTTAAGATGGGGTGTGATGCCTAGGGACTGGAATCCCCATCTGACTAAAAGCACACTCACAGGTCCGCCTCAGCTCAGGCATGCCCGGCGGTGTGGGTGTGGTGGGAAGGTTTGCCAGCAGACCCTTCCCGTGTGCATGCTAGGACGGTGCGTGGCCCGCGTCGGGGGCAGTGAACGCCACCCTGTTCTCAGCGATTGAGGAGCAGCCCCAGGACAGGGGTGAGCCTGCCGTCTAGCCTTAGGGGGTCTTCAGTGACCTGTCTCCAGGGCAGGGAGTGGGGCGAGATTGTGATCCACTCTGGACTGAGAGGGTTTCTGTGGGCATGCTGTTCCTTTTCCCCGAGTCGCCAGGCTTCACCCTGCCTGATCTCCGGTCCTTGGCAGTGACCGCAGCTGCCCAGCACCAACTGTCCACTGTGGGGACAGGGTGCAGGGGTCCTCTTGGGGTTCTCCCAGGGCAGGGCAGTCAGGATGGAGGTGGGGGCACGCTCAGCCCAGAGGCTTGGGGGGCCCCGGTCAGACAGGGCAGCAGCAGGAGGCCCTGCAGGGACCAGAGCCGGGGGACGTGGAGGGGCGCTGAGAGCGGGCAAGCATCCCACTGCCTCCTGGGTCTCCCCACGGGCAGCGCGGCCCCTCGCTCCCTTCAGGTTGGGGCTGATGGGTCCACACGCGTCCAGGGCCTGCTGCTCAGCACCCCTGGGTCTGGGGTGATAGTGCCCTCCTGGCAGGTGGTTGACGGGAGGTGAGGTCTGGGGCGCAGGCTGGACACTGCTCACGGATGGGGGGATGACAGGCCGCCCGAGACAGTGCGCAGTGCCCAACACCATGCTGTGTCCCTTCCCTTGTCTCCGCAGGGCCAGCTGGAGGCCCACCAGGAGGAGGGCATGGTGGTCTCGCACATGGCCATCGCCGGCGTGGGCATCTGGGTCGCCTTCACCTCGGGGTCCACGCTCCGCCTGTTCCACACAGAGACACTCAAGCACCTGCAGGACGTCAATATTGCCACCCCCGTCCACCACATGTTGCCAGGTGGGTCCTTGCCTAGGGCTGGGGCGCGGGGCCCAGCGGGGTGCCCTCCTCAGAGCCAGAGCCGAGGGTCACGGACCATTCCTTGGGATCAGCAGGCCCCGGGGTGGGGGGTCAGGACCTGAAGTGGAGGAACAGAGGACGGGGGAGACTTGCTGGAGGGAGTGGGGGCTCTCAGGAGTCACAGGGTGGCTCCGGGGTGGCAGGGGCAGGACCTGAAGTGGAGGAGCTGAGGACGGGGGAGACCGGCTGGAGGGTGTGGGGGCTCTGGAGAGTCACAGGGCGGCCCCCAGTGGGGGCAGGACCTGAAGTGGAGGAGCGGAGCACGGGGGAGACCAGCTGGAGGTGTGGGAGCTGGGGAATCACAGGGCGGCCCTGGGTGGGGGGGCAGGACCTGAACTGGAGGAGCAGAGGACTGGGGAGGCTTGCTGGAGGTGTGGGAGCTGGGGAATCACAGGGCGGCCCTGGGTGGGGGGGCAGGACCTGAACTGGAGGAGCAGAGGACGGGGGAGACTGGCTGGAGGGAGTGGAGGCTCTCAGGAGTCACAGGGTGGCTCCAGGGTGGCAGGGCAGGACCTGAACTGGAGGAGCAGAGGACTGGGGAGACTTGCTGGAGGGAGTGGAGCCCCTGGGGAGTCACAGGGCGGCCCCCAGTGGGGGCAGGACCTGAAGTGGAGGAGCAGAGGACAGGGGAGACCGGCTGGAGGGTGTGGGGGCCCTGGGGAGTCACAGGGCACCTCCACTGGGTTCCACCAGCCCCAGGAGGGTGGGTGTTCCCACAGTGGAACTCAGAGCAGCCAGCATGCAGAGCGGGGGGCGTGCGGGCCGCATGTGTGTGTAGGAATGTGGCTATTATGTATACACATGTGCTTGTCGTGTATCAGCACGTGGCCCATGTGTATGAGTGTGTACATGCATGTAGCATGTAGTAGTGTGTTGCCTGGCACGTGTGCATGTCTCCGCAGGCCTTCTGGAAGCACGCTCACACCTCAGGCGCGTCCTGTCCTTCCCCACATTGGCTGCCTCTCCTGGCTGCTGGCAGAGCAAAGGCCACCCTGCGTGGTGTGAACGGATCTGTGTAGGCCCCCAGGCGCCCCGGCCCCCAGTCCCCGTGGGTCAGAGCCCAGGAGGCCCGTGGCCCATGTGCACTGGGCTGCGGGCAGGCCCCATCTCGCTCTCTCCCCCTCCCCGCCCCTGGCTAATGCCCTGTGTCTCACCCACCAGCGTGGCTCCTGCCGTCAGGCTCAGGACCCACATGGCCCTGCCCACTGTCACGGGCCTGCGCCTGCCCCCGCCCGCTCCGCCCTGCGCGCTCCGGGCCTGGGTCCTTTCCTCCGGAGCTGCAGCCCATCAGGGCAGAGTCTGGGTGGCGTGGGCCCCGTGCCAGCGTGACGTGTGAGGCGTCCTCACCAGCTCGGCGGCACCCGGAGGTTGTGCTCTGTCTGCGTCTCGTGTCTTACTCCTGGATTTGGAGCCGCCAGGCATGGCGGGCCGTGAGGAAGGTGGAAGTTAGAGCAGAGCTCGGGTGCGCTGGCGTGAGGCCACAGCCTCACCAGCGGTGGTGCCGAGATGTTCAGACAGCTCTCTGCTGCGGGTCTGGTTCTCGGTGCACCAGTGATCTGGGAGCAGGGAACCCCTCTCGCGTCTCTTCTTGAATCATTTTAACCTCGGGCCAGCGGTGCCCAGTGAGTGCCTCGTGGTGTTCTGCCTGACACTCAGGCCTTCGGTCAGTGCATCTGTGCCCTGTGGGCCCGTGGTATTGCGGGCCGCCGGGCTCCCATCACACTGGACACGTGTGTGTGAGCCTCATTCTACAGCTGTATTCCTGAGGCCGCCGAATGGGCTTTGCTTGTTATGCAGAAACGGCAGTAACACATAACCTGTCCCTTTGTGCTCTCTTTCTCGGAATGTGTGATCCCAGTAGGTTCTAGAAATGAAGACTTTCCAGGCCAGGAGGAATAAGAGTTGGAAAAAAATACATACTGTAACTCACGCCTGTTTTTGTCACAGCTTGATGACCTGTTTAGTTTACAGGGGCTTGGCCGGCGCCCCTGTGGGCCGGGTCTGCGCGATGAGCCACCTCTTTCCGTCCTCTCTGGAGCCACTCTGAGCACCGTTAGTGCCACACGTTTGCCATAAACTGCATTGGATTCAGCAGACAGTGGATGGTGGTGCCTTGGGTCAGCACGCACGTTCACAAGGGCAGCCAATCAGCCTTCCCAGCCGCGCTCTGGGGGTGGGGGGTTCCAGCCAAGGTTCAGCGCGTGGCGTGTCCTCTGGGTCACAAGGGACACAGGATGCGGCTATTTCCTGCTGTGTCCGGGGTGGCAGGGCAGGTGGAGCATGCTGAGTGCGCGTCAGATCGGCCTTCGCAGGGCCCGAGCAGCGAACGCAGCACCTTCCGGGGTGACACCACCAAATGAAACAGCCACGTTTTCTATCTAATCAAAAAGTCACTGTAGCTTTTCTAAGTACCATCAATCACATCAGAAGGGAATTCAGCAACTTAAACCAGACTCAAGAGTGACTGTTTATGAGCTAGGGAACAGACTGAGGTGTAAGCAGACATGCCGATCCTAGGTGTTGCCAGAGCCCCAGCTGCCCCCACAGGCACGCGTTCAGCATTCCTGGGAACTTTGTACACTAGCTTCTTAAAAACCACATGGCTGTGTTTAGAAGTAAAACCAACCCTTTGGCTTCCATAGCTGTTCTTTTAGTTTGGTGGTTGTTGTTGCTGCAAAAGTAATCATAAAGGGACTTCTGTAGACATGCTGACCTGCCTTTGGCTTTTGCATTTAGACCATTCATATTCACACTGTTTATCTAAGGGGAACTTCAGGTCAAATGCAGAGAAGCTGGAAATGACTCTTTTTTGGGGAACAGAAGGGTCCAGCTGTTCTTAAGTGTCCTCCTGGCTTCCCGGGAGCAGCCTGGACGGTGGTCTTGCACTTGAGTGCAGCACTGAACTGGTCTTGCACTTGAGTGCAGCACTGAAGGGAGCCGCTGGATGGCCTCCAGCTGAGCTCCTGCTGGAGGCGCTGATGCTGGGGGCAGGGTCGCGGAGGGGTGGGTGCGGGGCCGGAGTCAACCTTCCCTGGGACTCCAGAGTCTTGTCTTAGTGTTTCCCAGAGCTGCCCAGACCTCAGGTATCTTCTGTCCACAGACCTCTGTGCAGCTTCAGTCGTGTCTCTTCCCTGAGAGGCTTGGGGTGGGCTGCCCTGGGAGCCCGACCCACAGTGGGGTCTCTTCTCTGTACGTGGGCCCTGGCTCACGGTGGCCGCTGTCTGACGTGTGTGTGCACGTGTGTGCATGGGTGTGTGCATGTGTGTGACTGTGTGTGTGCACGTGCGGCTCTGCCTGGAAGTAGATGGTCTCCCTGCACAGCTCTGGGGGATGCGCTCGGCTCTGGAAGCGCTGGCCCAAAGGTGCCCAGAGTGTCGTGCCCGATTGTTCCTTGGCCACGGCCATGTGGTCCTGGCGCAGCCGGGGTGAGCCCACCCCTTGGAATCTCCTCGTTTGGCTGCAGCATCGCAGTGTGAGCTCAGGGCTCTGGCGACGCCTGCTGCCCGGGAGGTGTGGCTCAGGGAGCGCTTGGGGGTTCTGCAGTGTCTCTGGGCAGTTCTCGGGACCGCTGCCGCGGAGCATGGGCTGTGGGCACAAGCTCTCCTGTCCCTCCGTCCAGGGCACCAGCGGCTGTCTGTGACCAGCCTGCTCGTCTGCCACGGCCTGCTGATGGTGGGCACCAGCCTGGGCGTCGTGGTGGCCCTGCCCGTCCCGCGTCTGCAGGGAATCCCCAAGGTGACAGGTGAGTGTATGCCGCGCGTCTGCGCCTCTGGGGCCTCTTCCTGTCCCGGACGCTCACTGAGCCCACGAGTCTGTTGTCCAGCTATGTCTTCACTTAGTATGAATTATTTCGGTGGTTTCTCGCTCTCTTTTCCTCCCACCCTTCTTTCCTTCGTTTCGTCCTGTAAAGACGGTGTTTATCAACTTGAATCATCAGGTCATGCTTTTATTTTCCTGTTTCGGTCATCAGTGGTCCAGAGAGACCCTCATCCTCAAAACATGTTTTCCTGTTACCTCTTTCTCCATCTGTCAGTCTGTGCCTTGCTATGCGCCTTTACTCAGCGAAGACGGATGCTGGTATGCTCTGCAGCGGAAGAGACCGGCGCCTGAGCAGGCTCGGCTGTGCTTTTGTGCAGCGCTGGGAGGAGCTCCCGTGGGCACAGCCTTTCGGAAAGCACTTGGGTGTCAAGGACCTGAAAACGCTCTCGCGTCAGGAGTCAGGTTTCCCCTTCAGGAGCCTGTCTCAGGAAGCAGCCAGGTGGTGGAGCAAGGCCTGATGCAGAAAGAGCAGGAAACGACCTACAGGGCCAAGCTCAGGGCTGGGGGACGTGCCTCACCTCACTCGGGTACGGAGGAAGCAGCAGCCACAGCAGAGAGTGCTCTGAAGGGAGTGTACTTCTGCACAGAGATGGGAAGGACACCCCGTCGTCTTCAGTTCAGTTCAGTCACGCAGTCATGTCTGACTCTTTACAACCCCGTGGACTGGGCATGCCAGGCCTCCCTGTCTATCACCAACTCACAGAGTTTACTCAAACTCATGTCCATTGAGTCTGTGAGGCTATCCAACCATCCCATCCTCTGTCGTCCCCTTCTCCTCCCGCCCTCAATCTTTCCCAGCATCAGGGTCTTTTCAAATGAGTCTGTTCTTCGCATCAGGTGGCCAAAGTATTGGAGTTTCAGCTTCAACATCAGTCCTTCCAGTGAACATTCAGGACTGATCTCCTTCAGAATGGACTGGTTTAATTTCCTTGCAGTCCAAGGGACTCTCAAGAGTCTTCTCCCTAACACCACAATTCTAAAGCATCAATTCTTCAGTGCTCAACTTTCTTTATAGTTCAACTCTCATATCCATACAGGACTGCTAGAAAAACCGTAGTTTTGACTAGACGGACCTTTGTAGGCAAAATAATGTCTCTGCTTTTTAATATGCTGTCTAGGTTGGTCATAACTTTTCTTCCAAGGAGTAAGCTTGGTTGAGTTTCATGGCTGCAATCACCATCTGCAGTGATTTTGGAGCCCCCAAAAATAATCTATCACTGTTTCCATTGTTTCTCCATCTATTTGCCATGAAGTGATGGAACCAGATGCCATGATCTTAGTTTTCTGAATGTTGAGCTTTAAGCCAACTTTTTCACTCTCTTCTTTCACTTTCATCAAGAGGCTCTTTAGTTCTTCTCCGCTTTCTGCTGTAAGGGTGGTGTCATCTGCATATCTGAGATTATTGATATTTTTCCTGGCAATCTTGATTCTAGCTTATACTTCATCCAGCCTTATTCTTTTACCCAAATGAAACTTTACCTTCTCCATTTGTCACGTGAAACGTCTCTTTACTGCAGGATGGTGGACGGGTAGTGGGAGAGGATGGAGTGACATGAACTGAGTGACCATATTAGGTGTCAGTTTGTAAGGAAGAGGTGGAAGTCATGTTAGAAGCGGGCTTCCCAGGTGGCGCTAGTGGTAAGGAACCCAGCTGCCCACGCAGGAGATGTAAGAGACTCAGGTTCGATCCCTGGGTTGGGAAGATCCCCTAGAGGAGGGTATGGCAACTCACTCCAGTATTCTTGCCTGGAGAATCCCATGGACAGAGGAGCCTGGTGGGCTCCATGGGGTCTCACAGATTCAGACATGACTGAATTGATTTAGCACATAGAGCAGGTGAGAAAGCTCTGATGCAAAGAACAAAATACCTGTTTTATCACTTTAACCATTCTAAGCAAGTACCAGACTGAGGTAACGACGAAAGCCGTGGCTGTACTTTTTTAGACCATGGTTCTGAAGGCATTCTCAGAGTAGCTGGAAGTGCAGGGGAGCGTGGCCTGGGCGCTGTTTTCCTTCTGAGCCGCTGTGCGTGGGGCATCCCGAGTAGTGGGGTGGCCGGGGAGCATGGGGTCCTGCCGGGAGGGCCGAGCTCACCCTGTGCCCTTGCAGGACGGGGCTTGGTCTCCCACCACGCCCACCACGGGCCTGTCAAGTTCCTGGTCATGGCTGCAGCCGCCCTCAAGGCTGACAAGGACAGGCCCAGGGATAGCCCGCCGCCCGGCGCTGACCCCCAGGATGATGAGCAGCGGGACGTGACCCCCGGCGAGGGGCCGGGGCTCTGCATGGGCCGGGGTGGCCCCGACGCCGTCTGGCTGGGCACTTCGCCGGGCTCCGTCACCCAGGGCAGCGACGTCTCCTCCTCATCCGGGTCCCCAACCCCTTCCCAGGGCTCCGGCTCCCTGGAGCCCCGGCCAGAGGAGAGCCTCGCCCAGGACCTCCTGCGCCTGCCCTGCATGTCCTCCAGCCGGGGCCGGCGGGCCCGGAGGCCCAGGGCCAGCTCTGTGCTGGTGGCCTGCGGGGGCCAGGGCCACCGGCGTGTGAGCAGGAAGGCCAGGCCACAGCGGCCGGAAGAGCTGGCCTCGTCCCTCATGGTCTGGCAGATCCCCCTGCTGCACGTGTGAGCCAGGGGCCCGTCGGGGCCTTTCCGCTGAGGCCAACGCCCCACGTGGGCTCACTGCTGCCGCGCTGCTTGGGGACGGATCCCCGACCGTCTCTGGGGCCGAAATGTGCAATACCGTCCTGGGGGCATCTCCAGGCAGCCCCCAGCTGCTCCTCGCGCAGCAGAGCCCGGGGTGAACGCTCGTGGAGCTGAGGGTGCTCCACGTCTGCCCCGTTACCTGCAGAGCTCGCAGACTCGGAACTCACAGGAAGTCCCGCATGTGTGGTAGTGGAGGGGTATTAACAGTCTCAGAGCAATTTTACTTGATTCAGATTCACTACTTTTATTTATGTTGTATATTCTTTAATGCCAAAATAGACTTTGTAACAATGAAGAAAGCTGGTTAAAATACACCAGTCCAGGTGGTGTTATTTGCTTTCTGAGTTGAGCTGAGTTTTCCAAAGTGCTATAATGCATGTATTGTATATTTTTAACAAAGTAGTATTTTTATATCGCAATTTTCTATTAAAAAAATTAACAATGTTTTAGTCAATATATTATGTATAATATTTCACAAATAATGTTTCCTTCGAACCAAAACGCTCAATTCCTATCAATATTTAGAGTCCAGTGTCGACACCAAAATGCCCACATGAGAGATGCTTGTGTCTGTGTCACCGAGGACGGGCAGACGGCGTTTCGGTCCACGCTTTCCCGCTGTGCTGCGCCTGTCGACCAGGAGCGCTGTCTGGCTTTGAACACGTCCTGGAGGTGTGGTGCTGGTCGGGGGCTGGCCTTGCTGGCGGTGGACACAGGACCCAGGTGGGGTGGCCCTCGGTCAGCACAGCCCTGGCTCACAGGCCACCTGCCTCGGTCACCATGAGTGAGTGGCCTGGGTTCCCTGTGCTCCACGTGTATCTGTCTATCGATGTTCTACTCACTGGATGGTTACAAAAAAAAACACTGCAGGCATTCATCCGAGTCAGATGTCTCAGCACTTTACAGGTGACTAAAAATGCTAATTTTGTGACTTAGCCGAATATTTTCCAAGGTGCATATGTGCCCCCATGTGAAGTAATATCTCCCCAGGTTTCCTTAAACTGCTAGCTGCTATTTTATTTCATGAATAAAGTCTTTTTATTTAAAAATACAACATCCAACAGCGTGAGTTGCCTTTTGTTCCCGTAAGACACAGAGGGGACCGTTAGGTTGGCAGGACCGCCCGCTGGTCCCTTCCCAGAGGCGGCACCAGGCCCCTGTGGAAGGGTGCTTTCAATTCCCAGTTGCTGCTGAGAGACTCCAGGGACGCAGTGGAGAACCTCCCAGTCTTATTTTTAGTGATGTCGTGCAGACACGTGCTCCCGGGGCCCGCGGGCCAGCAGGAAGTCAGGCCAGGGCCGCGGGGTGCAGGGAGGCGGGCGGGCGGGCACCCCGGGGCTGCAGGCCATGCCTGTGGAAAGTCAGGCTGGGGCCAGCCTTCCTATGCTCCCCAGGTCTGGGGCGACAGGGCTGGACTCACGGGAGGAGTGAGGGGAGGGCCGGGGCCTCTGCTGGAAGTGGCTGCCTGGAGCGCGGCCAGGGCGCGGAACCGGCAGACAGGACCAGGGGCACAGACCTCAGAGCCGCCCACAGAGCTGATCCCGGAGCCCTGCCCTCCGTGTCCGCTGGCCTCGCCGGCAGTCAGTGAGCACTGGTTAGCCTGACCGTCCAGCTGGGAACTCCGTCCCCCAGAGCGTCCACTTGGATCCAGAGGACCTCGGTACATCAGGCTCACGGACCCCCTTGTCTGCTGTGCGCGGCCCAGCGTGTAGGCTGCCATTTGAGATGTGACCTTCCCGAGTGGCTGGGGTGTGTTTGCTGCCGGACAGCACGGCTGAGCCTGCAGGGAGCATGAGTGGAAGGGCGGGGTTGCGCAGAGCAGAGGCCTGCCCCGCCGTGGTGGGTGCACGACCGGGGGGCCCCGGGAGGGAACACGGTGACCACCGGGAAGAGGCAGGAGGCTTCCTGGTGCCCGCAGCTGCGGTGTCAGGGTAACACCTGCTCCAGGGGAGGCAGGCAACAGAGAACGTGACGCCCTCGTCAGTATGTAACGGGGCTTATTTCTTCTGCTTATCCAAAATAATTGTGGTTTCCTTCCTTGTTGGTAACCTGCGGGATTCCTGTTCGGGCTTCGGTGGTTCTCGGTTGGGGCAAGTGCTCCCTCCACCGGGGGGCCGGGGGGTCGTCTGCTTACCACCTGCGGGGGCAAGGGTGCCGCTGGCATCCCAAGTGTGGGGCCAGGGATGCTGGCACACCCCTGGGGCAGAGGGCGCCCTGAGTTCCCCGGGCCGAGGCAGGTCTCGGCGGCTCCTCTTCCTCTCCTTGCGGCCCCAGCAAACGTCGCACAGCGTGGTGTCAAAATTTTCTGGTACGAACATACGGGATTCCTGTTCTGTGCTCAGATGTCCTCAACTTCTCACTGGTCTGTTTCATTTTAGTACTGCTTTTCTAACTGGAGTATAAAAACAGCCTGTTTAGGTCCTGAAATGGAACTTCTCATGCAGACTAACAGATGCGAACAGAGGCAAAGGACCCACATTCAAACACCATCACTTACATTGGTCTTTAAGTAAGATGTATGGTAGTGATAAGTTTATAGCCTAAAGAGGATTGGGATTCACACTCAGCCAAAAGAGGAACCTGCCCTGGCGGGAGACCCCTAAATGTTCCATATTTTAAGCAAGTTCGATATATGCGCTTTCAGGTTCACGAGCATGTCGGGCATGGACTGTGGCTTCTGCATAAACTCAGCCCTGCATTCCTTGTGCACAGAGCGTGGGGAGATGAGGGTTCTCCATCCAGATTTTGTGGCTCCGTAGGGTCCACGGCTGATATCAGGCTGACCGCTGTGCCCTGGGCTCTGCTCCCAACCCCGGCCCCGGGAGAAACCCTATCCCCCGTCCAGACTCACAGGCAGACAACTCTGGGAAGCAGCTTTGCTGGTGTGTGAAGTCTGTGCCAGTGTCTGAATCCCATTGCAGTGAGTTTTCCAGAAACACAAACCAGGGGTGAGAGCACTTGCCGTGCTCACCAGACGTCCAGCTGGGGGGCTCATTACTTCTAGAGCCTCCGTTTCCTCATCTGTATACTGTAGGAGCTTCTGCACGAGGTTGCCAGGAGATTCAGATGAATAACGGGTGGAGGGTTTCACTCAGTGCCTGGCATACAGTTGGTGTCTAATAGGTAAGGCTCCTTATTTAGTTTATGCTCTAGAGGTTTACTCGTTAGGCCTTCATGTAGAGATGACTTGAAAAATTAAGCACTGTTC
>SJYQ01005370.1:83696-111796 GCA_006410935.1 Redunca redunca
TTCCTATTTGGAACCAGTCTGTTGTTCCATGTCCAGTTCTAACTGTTGCTTCCTGACCTGCATACAGATTCCTCAAGAGTCAGGTTAGGTGGTCTGGTATTCCCATTTCTTTCAGAATTTTCCACAGTTTATCGAGATCCACACAGTCAAAGGCTTTGGCATAGTCAATAAAGCAGAAATAGATGTTTTTCTGGAACTCTCTTGCTTTTTCCATGATCCAGCGGATGTTGGCAATTTGATCTCTGCTTCCTCTGCCTTTTCTAAAACCAGCTTGAACATCAGGGAGTTCATGGTTCATGTATTGCTGAAGCCTGGCTTGGAGAATTTTGAGCATTACTTTACTAGCATGTGAGATGAGTGCAATTGTGCGGTAGATTGAGCATTCTTTTGCATTGCCTTTCTTTGGAGTTGGAATGAAAACTAACCTTTTCCAGTCCTGTGGCCACTGCAGCTATATTCATTTATCCTGTCTCACCTGAATCTATAAAAAGAAAATCTAAAATGTTGATTAGGGCTTTTTAAAACGATTTTTTTGTGTGTGAACCGTTTTTAAAATCTTTATTGAATTTGTTAGCAATATTGTTTCTGTTCTATGTTTTGATTATTTGGCCGTGAGATAAGTAGGATCTTAGCTCCCCAACCAGGGATCGAACACGTACCCCCTGAATTAGAAGGTAAAGTCTTAGCCACTAGACTGCCAGGGAGGTCCCTCAGTTAGGACTATTAAGAAAGGGTTTTACTTCTTTGGGTGCTCAGCTATTTCTTGAGGGGATTAGCTGTATAGAATTTCAAGGCATCCCTCAGATGTAAACATAAACAACAAATGGATTAGGGAGATCCTTTAAATGATTCACAGCTTGGAGGAGAATGTCCTGTAAATTGAATGCTTTAATTAGCTTCAACAAATGGGAGAGAAAAACTGGAATAGAACCAAAGGAAGATGCTTAGACTAACTAACATGCCAGCTCTAGTTGTTTGCATCAAAAGAGCTACACTGCCATGGCAGTTTTTCCAGTTGAATTCAAAGAAGTAGAACATGCGCAAAACAGGAAAATATGGATTGAAGAAGTAGGAGTTTTAATCTGCATTAATATTCAGGTAAACCAAATGTTATAATTTCAAGAAGGGATATAACCATTAAGGGAAAGAGGTCCCTGGCTTATAGCCACTGTTCGTCTCAGACTTGACTGCCTGCCGTTAGAAGCAGACACTGGGCTAAAAAAAGACCCAGAATATTACAGACCCAATTTTGGAAGGTATGTTAAATGTCCTCTGGAGTGATCCATCTCCTTTCCTGTGTTGATTCCTTTCTGTAGAAGCCTCACAAAGTCATCACTAAATCAGCTTGTACACTTCCTTCCAAAGCAGTCTACTCAATCCTTGGCATGCTCCGGCTGTTATATTCTCCTGTATGTTGATCCAAAAGCTGCATAGCTTTAGTTTCTCCCTATTGCTTTTAGTTCTGTTCCTTGAGGAACAAAATTAATCTTGGAACTGTACAACAGTTTTTTAGCTCTTGAAAACTGGCTATCATTTCCACAATATACTGTCTTTAGCTGACTAACTAACTCTTAATTTCTTTAACTGCTCTGAACAGGACAAGAGGTCAAATTTCTTCATCATCCTTGTCTCTCTTTTACAAGCTTGTGTTTCTCTGTGTCATCTTAGGCAATTAACTCCGTAATCAAGTATGAACTGTTCATTGCTGAACAGAGCATACTTCCTTTGTTTTAAATCTTTGCTATCAAAGTGTGTTCTTCCAACTTACAGGACTATCCAGGAACTTGTTAAAGGTGAAAACTCCACAGACCCACCTCAAACTCCTGAATCAGAGTTTGGATTTTGTTAAGATCCTAGGTGACTCATATGAACTTTAAAATTTGAAAAACTCTGTTCTAGATAAGTGGTTCTCAAACTTGACACCACACTGGCATACAGGTCCTTGAGTCCATTCTGGGCAATGACTAAAAAATGTTTTTTCCCAGAAGCAACAATACTACCTATTTTTCTATACAAATGTTGAAATACAGGGGCAGTTGAAGGGTGGAGAGCAAAATAAGCATGTCATGAGTCAAGAGTACTAACAAACCCAACAAAAGAAAGTCAGTTTCCATGTGCTATGTGGTGGTGCTATCCAATCTTGGTTCTACTATTTGAAATATGACATAATACTCATCGGAAATTTTAGTGGCTTTACTTCCTCTTGATACAAGAATCTGGATAACAACAACAACAAAAAAAAACAATGAATTTAGAAATCACAATCTCTAGGATGTCAAATTTTATAACTTATGAGGGCTTGCTGTTTAATGTTAAAACAGTAATTTTGTATTTATTTGCTTATACCACGTGGTGGCTCAGATGGTAAAGAATCTGTCTGCATTGTGGGAGACCTGGATTCAATCCCTGGTTCAGGAAGATCCCCTGGAGATGGGATTGGCAACCCACTCCAGTATTCTTGCCTGGAGAACCCCAAAGATAGAGGAACCTGGCGGGCTACAGTCCAAGGGGTCACAAAGAGTCAGACATGACTGAGCAACTAACGTATATGATGAATTGAGACTCACATGCCAGTAGTGCTTACGTCTTGTCCACTACATGGCAGCCTGAAGGCATACTCAGGTCCTTTTTTATTGTAGATTTTGGAGTCATTGTTTTATAAATCATTCATCTATCATTTTAAAGGCAACAGTAAAGTAAACTCACTTTCATCAAGAGAAAATTTAAGCTTTTTGTTCTGTGACTAAAGAAGTTAGATTAAAATCTACTAACTCAGTGGTCCCCAGACTCTGGGATCTAATGCCTGATGATCTGAGGTGGAGCTAATGTAACAGTAATAGAAATAAAGTGCACAATGAATTTAATGTGTTTGAATCATCCCGAAAGTATCCCCTCTCCCTGACCTGTCAAAAAATTGTCATCCACAAAACTGATCACTGGTGATAAAAAGGTTGGGGACCATAACTCACTGGGAATAGACACAGTATTCAATACAAAGTAGGAACAAGAAAGATTTTAGAAAGATTCTCTTGAGAACAAAAAGGGGAGAGTCAGAGAGGAAAGGGTTTAATCTCACAGCTCTGCTGTTTGAATATCCATTTTATCTGTGTAGGATGAATAAGTTGACTTATTTTATTGCATCCCACAAGGGGAATTCTCTCAGCTTCATTAGAAAAAACAACAAACAGAATGGATGCAATATTTTTAGCACATCAGCATGTAAAAGCTTTGCATTGTGTCGTAGGAAAAAAGATACATGTAGGCCATGTGTCATGTTCCGTTCAATGGTTCTGGCTGTCTACACTTGTCAAGTGCTTCTCACTTCTTACATAGAAACTGCCACAGCACATGGTAAAAAAAATGCACCAAACTATCACAATTAAGCATAAAAATGTTCCCTAAGAATACAAAATACTAGGGACTGATCCCCAAATACTCCCTAGTATACAAGTTCTAGGGACCATATTTTTTTCTGAAATCTCATTTTTTCCTCTGAAGTGGCAGAAGAGAATTGTGGTAATTTTAATCTCTAACAGAAGGATCTTTAAGGAGAAGGCTGAAAAGTTGAATGGGCTTCCCGGGTCTCTCAGTGGTAAACAGTTCACCTGCAATGCAGGAAACAGTTTCAATGCCTGGTTCAGGAAGATTCCCCTGGAGAAGAAAGTGACAATCCACTCCAGTATTCTTCCCTGGGAAATCCCGTGGACAGAGGAGCCTTGTGGGCTAGAGTCCAAGAAGTTGCAAAAGAGTTGGACATGATTAGCAACTAAACAACAACAAAAGGTTGAACACTCTTTCTGGGCATCTGGATAAAACAGCAGTTGAGATGAGAACTATAAGTTAGAGGGCAAGCTCAGCAAAACAGCATTCAATGCCTTCCGTCTGCCTTCTCTTCTCTTCACTGCATCCCTCAGCCATGCACACAGTCTGTTGTTTCTTTCCTCCTTATTCATGCATCGGTTCCAAAAATAACTGCTGAACACTTACTGCATGTCCAGCAATGTGCTGACTTCTAAGGATACAGCAGAAAGCAAGACAAAAGATCTACTTTTGTGAAGCTTAGTATTAAGCAGAGAAGACATGCTGTTAACTAACCAAATTACAACAAAGTGTTTGACTGTGTTTACCCCATCTCATTGTCATTTACCTCCAATGTCTACATCTTTTCCCCCCTCTCTGTCTGGGCATATGGAAACTAGGGGCAATCAGGGAGACCAGGAACAGAGGAGGTGACTTTGTCCCTATATTCTCTGACTCTTGTAGTTTTGAGGATAGAGTACTCACTTTTCAACTTAATGTTAAATATTTATATTCTATTTCCAAACTTCAGTTACACTTCACATCATAGTATTATCTTAAAAATATAAGTGTGTAGCACTTTATTATTTTTTTTTAAATATTTATTATTTGGCTGTGCTGGGTCTTAATTTTGGCACTCAGGATCTTCAGCTGTGGCATATGGGACCTAGTTCCCTGGCCAGAGTCAGTCGAACCAAGGCCCTCTGCATTGGAAGCACAGAGTCTCAGTCACTGGGCCACCAGAAAAGTCCCTGTGTAGCACTTTATAGTTTGCAAAGTCCTTTCACGGTCATTAGTACCTTAGGCTCAAAACAAGACTGTGAGATGAATGATCCATTTTATGGAGGAGCAAACCAAGGCTCCTGGAGGCTAAGCTACTGGTCTCATTAGCAGCAGAGCCTAATCTTGAACTTTTTTGCCTGATTTAATTGGTTACAGGCTCATACTAGATTTAAACCTGTCTTTGCCTCGGTGATGCTTCATTGACTATCTACTGTGCTAGAAGAATGTTAAAAATCAAAGTTTGTGTTACTTCAGTGAATGATTACAGAGACAGTGATTAGATTTTATCTTAGCTGTTTGCAGAAATTCCACTGCAGGTGGCACACTGACATATTCAGACCCAGGGATGCATTTGCCAAGTGGTTTCCTAGAAACTGCCTGTTTTGTTTGTTTGTTTTACCATTTATTTATTTTTTAATTTTTTTGGCTATGCTGAGTCTTCCTTTTTGTGTGGACTTTTCTCTTATTGAGGTGAGTGGAGGCCACTCTCTAGTTGCAGTCCATGAGCTTCTCATTGTGTGGCCTCTCTTACTGCAGAGCATGAGCTCTAGAGCCCACAGGCTTCAGTAGTCGTGGCTCCCAAGCTCTAGAGCACAGGCTCAACAGTTGTGGCACATGAGCTTAGCTGCTCCAAGGCATCTGGGGTCCTCCCGGACCAGGGACCAAACATGTCCCCTGCACTGGCACCACTGAGCCACCAGGGAAGCCCACTGCCTAGTTTTGGTTCCCTTGCCAACACTAGTTGTGGCTGGAGTTCTGCAAGTGGAGACAGGACAAGAGACTATTAGGAGACTGATGGAGTAGGGACCCTGGCATACCTGCATAGGTCAGAGTTCTATGAGTAAAGTGGGTTAAATCTGGGAAGACAGTACAAGAAGATGTCAAGAATCTCAGAGCTGGTTACCATGAGGGTTAAACAGCAGGATGATGAACACCAACAGGTTAGGCCTCAGGCTGGCTTCACGGGCCTGTGACCTATGCAGGATTTAATGTGCTGCTGTTGCCATCTTGAAATTCTTGATAAATATGTTTTTATATATTTAGCACAATGGGGCAATGATGATGAACAAAAAGAAGGAAATCTGTGAAATATGCATGTGGTTAATCATTTCCCTCCTCACTTACACGTAGCACTCACCATGCTCTGTGAGCACGTGATAAGTGAGCAAAGGGTGTCTGTGAAAATAGGTGTCCATTATCATAGGGTGATCCCTGAGCACAGGGATGTCCATGAACATTCTGAACATCTGTCCAGAAATACAGATGGCCAAGGATCTCTATCACATTCTCTCCCACTGTTGTACCTCCCTGCATTATGTGACCACTTAAACTGAAATGATGACATAGAAGGAAAGGGAAAGATGGAGCAGCTCAAAGTTCTGGTCATTTCAGTCCTTCCTTTCTCATCAGCAAGTCAAAAAGAGAGTTAGCTGGTATATGCTATATTAATAAGTAAAATAAAGCCAGGTGGTTTTGTGACATTTTCCCACTCTTCTGGTTAGAACAACATGGATATGATTATTTCAGTTCTGATATACAAATTGTGTAATTTTGGTGATTCTGCATATGAGTTAAGTGGTCTTGTATTTTCACTTAAAATTGTCATTTTACAATATCAAGATAAATGGAAAAATTCAGGCTATACATTTAAATTTAAAAATTTTGTTTGTAATAACATTAAATATTACTTTTAAAATTATATGATAAGTGAAGAGAGAGGCCATGGAGGAAAGAAAAAGTTTATATCCAAGCACGTTTAAGGTATGTTTTCTCTTGCTTTGGGAACAGGGTTCCTGCATTTTCATTTTGCACTGGGCCCTACAAATGATGTGGCCAGGTCTCCTCCTCCCAGGTAGAGTAAAGAAACCTTCAGCACTCTGGAAGGCCTGAAAAGATCAGTAAGAGCTTGAAACTTGGTGACTTTTATGTATTTGGGTCAGACAAACTAGAGGATGTTCACCAAAGGAGCCCCAGACAGATGTATCCAGAGTCTGGGGGACAGTCAAGGTTACCTTGATATAGACCCTAACTAGTAACAGAAGGGTGTGGTCCCTGGTGAGGCTTACTAATCATTTTCTGGCCTTGGGTGGCATCTCTGAGCACCCTGGAGAGAATGGGCCCTGGAAGAGGAATAGCAGATGCCAGCAGCAACGAGAACCAGGTGGCTGTGAGGTGCCAGTGTCTGAGTCGAGGTGTTTCTCATATCCTGTCAATGCCTCTTATCGCTGCATTGGAGCTCCAAATGCTTGAGCTCAGTCAAATCAAGTTTTGTGAGTTTTCAAGTTGCCCAGGGAAACTATTCTCATTGCATCAAATGTCTTAGCAATAAACATGAATGCTTTGACTCTGTCGACCCCAGGATACACAGATGCCGTGAGACAGGAAAGCAAAGATGTCACTGGAGACTGGATCTGAGCCCCATGTGTGCAACAGCTGGCAAGCATGAACACTAAACACATCTAAATCTCACAGTTTTCTCTGCTCACATCTGACAAAGAGGGCAAAACTCATAGGCTTTCCTAGACAGAAAGCTCCCTGCTTCCCACCTTTACCCTCTAACTCGGAGCCTGGCCCCATGGCACACCTTCCCTCCTTCCTTCCTGCTGTCACATCACCAACAGGAAGGGGATGTGTGTTCACACAAAACCAACCATGATGGCGATTGGTCCTAAACATCCTTTCTTTGACTCTTATTGAGCTTTGCCAATAAGGCTAACTGCCTACAATAGTAAATACATGCCATATAAGGATTTTCACCAAATATAAATAAGAACTCAAAAAGTCTCAGCACTTCTTCTCCCCACCTTTATTTGTACCCACACATTGGCTACTGCTTCTGAAAGATATAAAGATTCTGTGTAAACCTTGGGAGTAGCCAAGGTGATAGTGTGCTGAATAGGAAATACACACATTTAGTATCAGAACTTGCCAGTGGGGCACTGGCAAAAGTTATTTTATATCAGTGAAACTCCTCTGTTAACTGATGAAAGAAGTGGGTAGTGGCTTTGTTCGTGGTGGCGTCTGCACAAGTGTTAGTTATCATTAAAACAGTCAGTACTTCAATTTCTGTTGAATTGTTGAATCCTCAAGGAAATTTGGTGGAGAAGTCCCATGAGTAGTTAGTCTGATTGTCCTAACCTCTGCTTGGCATTGGATGTCCTAAAGGGAGGAGAAAATGACCAAGGACAAAGGATGAGGGCCAGTGGCTGTAATATCCTGGCTAATTCTCAAAGCAAATTTGACATACTTAAGATGGATAAAGGCAAGATTGATTAAGAGGTCTGTTGGGACATATTGTTGTTCAGTCTCTAAGTTGTGTCTGACTCTTTGTGATCCCATGTACTGTAGCATGCCAGGCTTCCATGTCCTTCACTATCTTCCAGAGTTTGCTCAAACTCATGTCCATTGAGTCAGTGATGCCATCCAGTCATCTCATTCTCTGTTGCCCCCTTCTCCTCATGCCCTCGATCTTTCCCAGTATCAGGGTCTTTCCAGTGGCTCAGCTCTTCACATCAGGTGGCCAAAGGATTGGAGCTTCAGCTTCAGCATCAGTCCTTCTAATGAATATTCAGAGTTGATTTCCTTTAGGATTGACTGGCTTGATCTCCTTGCTGTCAAAGGAACTCTCTAGAGTCTTCTCTAGCACCACAATTCAAAAGTATCAGTTCTTCGATGCTCAGCCTTCTTTCTAGTCCAGCTCTCACACCCATACATGACTACTGGAAAAACCATAGCTTTGACTATCCAGAACTTTGTTGGCAAACTGATGTCTCTACTTTTTAATATACTGTTTAGGTTTGTCATAGCTTTTCCTCCAAGTGTTGAGACATAGCCAACTGCAAAAGAGAAATACTAAAGATAAATCTACAGCTCCAAGAACTCTCTTCACCTTATATATTTCACATGTGTTCATTTAGAATAGGAAGTACTTTTAAAATCAGTTTGTTTTCATTTTGTAAGTGACACAAAATTCTATTAAATTCCATAGCAAAATATTTGACAAACTAATTGTTTGAAAGGGGTAGCAATAATTAACGTTTGTAACATGTCTTAATCTTTACAAAGCACTTCTTTAATCATGAGGCATTTGCTCCTCACAGAAACCTTTTGAGAGTAGTAACTATTGTTTACTTGTTTTATAGGTAACAATACTGGACTTAGTATCTTTTCAGGAAAAACTAGAAATTAGTTGGACTCCAACTTGAATCCAGGCCCACTGACTCCAACATCCCTAACGTTTAACAAAATGTACAACTGATAGTCAGATACTCTGATTAGAGATGGAATTAGCCCAGCACTTGGGAAATGTGGATTCTGGTTCCAACTCCGTCATCATCTGGAGTTGCCTCAGTCCCTCCCTTTCACCAGGTCTGTTTCTTCATCAGCAAAATGAAGAAGCTCTGTGGAGCATCTCTAAGTTGTCTCCCATTCCTTTATCACTCGATTGGTATGAAGAAAAGAATTGCAGTGGAACCACACTGAACAGAATTACTCCAAGGCTATCTATTTTAGAAAATATGTTTTCTGTTTGGCTTATGGGAGGAGGGCAAGTAGGAACAGCCAAGCAAGTAACAGAACTAATCCAGGCGAATTTTCTCACCCAGCATAACTCCCACAAGAAAATAAATTCCACCTGGCACCGCGCAGACCCCGCCCCCGCCCGCAGGAATTCAGGGTGGATCTCAGAGGAAGCGGCTGTGGTAGAGCGCCTGGCACACTCTCCTGTCTTTGAGCTCGAAGATAGGAGGAGGCTCCATCAGGAGGGTGGGAGTTGGTCCCCAACAGATAAATGAGGGTTTCAGAGGCGCTGAACCTGATCCACAGGCATCGTGCCTTTCCCAGAGGAACTCATACTCGTTAGTCATAAATAAGTCCTGTGAAATGCCTCCCACATCCCATGTGAATATTTCAAACATCATTCTTAGCCAAGAAAAAAAAAAAGAACAAAAGCAAAAGAGAGATTTACCTTTTAAGCTTTAATATTTGTTTGTTTATTTATTACCAGATTTAATCTCCTGAAAAAAAAATTTGGTATGACATCTTTAAAATTGTTCCTCTCTGACATTTCCCGGTGAGGCGCAAATATTCAGGCAAGACTGGGACTTTGGGGGTCCCGTCTAATCTTTATACTCGTTCTTATTCTAGCTACTGGAGGTCTTCCCGTTCTGAAGACCAGGCAAAGCGCTATGAGAGAAATCTGTGACGGGGAAGCAGGTTTCCCTAGAGTCAGTCAGGTGTCAGGCACTGGTCCTCCTCTTTAGTGGGAAGATGAATAAAATACAGTTTAGCTAGTGGTTACCAGTGGGGAGAGAGTGGGGGATGGACACACAGGGGAAGGGGATTAAGAGATACAAACTACTCCAGTTAAAATAAATAAATTTAAATTTAAAATAAAATAAAATAGATAAGATACAATGTTGCAATGTACAGCACAGGGAATATAGCCAATATTTTATAATAACTTTAAATGGAGTATAGTCTAAAAATATCAAGTCACTGTGTTATATGTCTGAAACTAATGTAACATTGTAGATCAATTCTATTTCAATTTGAAAAAGACACAGGCTTCCCTGGTGGCTCAGAGGTTAAAGCCTCTGCCTGCAACAGGGGAGACCTGGATTCCATCCCTGGGTCGGGAAGATCCCCTGGAGAAGGAAATGGCAACCCACTCAGTACTCTTGCCTGGAGAATCCCAGGGACGGAGGAGCCTGGTGGGCTACAGTCCACGGGGTCACAAAGAGTCAGACAAATTGAGCGACTTCACTCACTCACTAACTCCGGGAACCCTCAGTTTTAGTGAGAGAGACAGTCAGGTCAGGCAGAGGAATCAAAGGAAACATTTGTGAGATGTGAGCTTGGAGAACAGAGTTTGGCTTAGGCATACAGGAGAGGACTGAAGGCTATCTGAGAGCAGAAGAGAATTCAGAAACACCTCAGAGAGCAGATGACATTAGAACTGGGTTTTAAGGGAGGTGTTTCACAAGAGAAGGAGTAGGGGAGAAAAATCTTCGTGAGAGAAATTAAGGCATGTGCAAGGCAGGGAGGTGAGAGAACAGGGTCTCTTCCAGAAGCCTGACCCTCCTTTGTATGACAGGCGCCCAGGACTTGTATGTGGAAGTGGGGCAGTATCAGCTTGGAAGTTTGAGCCTCAGCCAGAAGGTGAAGGGGACTTGTGTTCTATTGGGGTGGGAGGTTAGCTTTTTTTTCTCAAGGCAATATGAACTTGGTTTTTGGATTATCATTCTGGCAGAAATAGAAAGGATGGATTAGAGGGAGAAGAGGCTAGAGGAATTTCTTCTTATTATTATTTTAAATTTTTGGCTACATCTTGTATCATGTGGGACCTTAGTTCTCTGACCAGTGATCGAACTCTCATCCCCTGCATTGGAAGGCAGAATCTTAACCACTGGACCTCCAGAGAAGTTCCCAGGCTAGAGAAACTTAAACCAGCCATATAGAGGCAAGAGAGGGGACACATGAGAGAGATAGAGGAGGATGAATGGGTAGGATTTGATGGGGTCGCAAAGAGTCGGACACGACTGAGCCACTTCATTGTCTGTAACTATTTTCTGCAGAAGGAAATGTCAACCCACTCCAGTACTCTTGCCTGGAAAATCCCCCGGATGGAGGAGCATGATAGTCTACAGTCCATGGAGTTACAAAGAGTTGGACATGGCTGAGCCACTTCACTATCTGTCTGTCTGTCTGATGGCCTGCTACACAGACCCAGTAAGCAAGAGAGTCATGGGGCTTAGGAATGCCACTTAATCATGATAGGAGAGGGTGATGAGCATTCCCTGCCCCTGCTGAGTCGTTTTAGTCATGTTTGACTCTGTGCAACCCCATAGACGGAAGCCCACCAGGCTACCCCATCACTGGGATTTTCCAGGCAGGAACACTGGAGTGGGTTGCCATTTCCTTCTCCAATGCATGAAAGTGAAAAATGAAAGTGAAGTTGCTCAGTTGTGTCCGACTCTTAGCAACCCCATGGACTGCAGCCTACCAGGCTTCTCTGTCCATGGGGTTTTGCAGGCAAGAGTACTGGAGTGGGGTGCCATTGCCTTCTCCGTAACAAATACTAACTGAGCTATTTGTTGGTATTATGGTTGGGGTGAGGGATGAGCCAGAAAGTGGATACAGTAGTGGTAAAGCTTCTTCCCTCTTTATAAGATCTTGTACTCTGCCTCACTGTTCAAGGAGTGGTCTGAGGTCCATGGACCAGCAGCATCGGCATCACCTGGCACCTTGTGCAGCATCCTGAGTCCCCCAGGGTTACTAAATCAGATTCTTCTTTCTGATAAGGTCCCCAAGTCAGTGATATGCAGTTATATTAAAGTTTGAGAAGCACTGGCCAAGGATAACTCTTTGAACTTTTTCTGTTGGCAGGGGGATTATAGAGGGAGTAACCACAGAGAAACAGCATAAAGCATAAAACAAAAGTGCCAAAGATTCAAATTGCTAATCACAAGATTGTGGAGCCAGACATTGATGTTTCTTTTTCCTGAAGTTTACACCTAATGGTAACTATGCCTAATTACTATCTTGACTCTCTGATCTTTCTTCCACTTCATATTTCTACTGCTATTCTTTAGATATTTGATTTTGATTCTGCGTGCATGCTTAGTTGTGTCTGACTCTTTGTGACCCCATGGACTGTATCCCACACCAAGCTCCTCTCTCCCTGGAATTTTCCAGGCAAGAATACTGGAGTGGGCTGCCATCTCCTACTCCCGAGGATCTTTCTGACTCAGAGATCAAATCCGCTTCTTTTGCATCTCCTGCATTTGATGGTGGATTCTTTACCACTGTGCCACCTGGGATAATCTCTTATGTATCTGTGACACTTAAAGATACTTAAAAGGTGGTAAAATGAGTAAAGCTATCTTGGGAACAGTTAAGACAACAAAATAAAAAATTAACAAATTTGTTTACATATCTCTGGCATCTTTAGCAGCTCATTGAGTTATAAGGAGATGTTGAGTATGATTTAATAATGGCTAAACTAATATTCTCCAACTTCTAGATCAGAGAAGAGACTCAGAAAGTCAGGGTCACTTGGAACCAGGGCTCTGTTGGGAGCCAGGCAGCTTCAGGCAAGGAGCAAGAGTCTAAGTCATTGTGACATCTCCATTAAGCCTCAGGAACTGTTCATTGCTCCAGACAGGAGCTTTGATGGTTGTGGCTCTTGCCTCTCATTCATTCAGTTAGGATGGATTTACTGGCGTGAAAATCTGATATGGATCTAGATCTCTATGAACAAATAATAATAACATTTGATGGAGGTCATAAAGATGACTCAGTCCCATAAAAGAAAAGGGCTCTGCAAAACACCAAAGGCACGCCAAGATAAAAAAAGCAGAATATGCTGCCTTTTCACAAGCTTAAAATGGCATTCACCTCTAAAAACAGGCTTAATCTAAGCTTTGACATGTGCCATCAAATGCAAGATTTCCAAAGTCTGATGATGTATTAGTTGCACAAAGCGTATGAGAGCAGTTAGACCACATTCATTTGCCTCTGTGATGACTGGAATGCCTATGTGTTTGAGCAGAGAAGCGACAGAAGAATGCGTGAACTTCAGAAGCACTTACAGTGATGAAGTCTAAGCAAATCACAGATGACTTTAGTGGCAATGTAAAATTGCTTTTCAGGTACATAATAAATGATGGGATATTCTCTTCTGAACTACTCTTCTTTCTATGAACCACAACTGTGAAGAGAATGTTTCTTAGGAATTGAACAAAGCCTTTGAAACAGTCCACAGCTACTCTGAAGGAATGGCTAGTTTCCATTACGGAAGTCCCTTTGGGGTGGTTTTTAATAGCACGGTCCTGAGGGAGGGGCACTTTGCACTTAGGCACGTCACTCAGTTTTCTCATCTATAACATGTGGTGCATCCTAAAGCAGACTGACTGAATGGATCCATCAGACCAGCAAGTGGTTAATTCTTCCTGGGTATACAGTAAGTAATGATGCTCCTATTCTCTCTCCTTAAAGTGTGGAGTTTCGGATACTGTGGTCGTGAGAGTGGAATGAAAGTCCCCTCTCACCACCCTTCTGTGCCAAAATTACAAAGACATGGGAGGAATGTGGAGGGGTGGTGAATGCCATCACATTTCATTTTACCCTCTTGGTTAACCTGTGCAGAAGATGTAGGATTAACAATGAATTATTCCAAGTGCAGTTAACTGGTGGCTTGAATTATACTTGCTCCTCTAGATATATCTTCTCCAGTATAAATAGACAAATTCTTTGACACCTGTTTTGTAGCTCCATATCTGACTACCTCCAAACTCTTACTGAACCTAATAGCACATTTCAGAGAATAGGATCTAACTTTGAGGCCAAAGAGAAAGGCTGAATATTACAGACTCCAAGTAGGAGGGATTTAATTCCTCATGGTGAAAACTTTGACCAATGGGGGATATTTGATAGGAGAGACTTCAAGAAGAATTTTCTGTGTCTTCTAAGAAACACACCTCTAGAGTAAGGGTGCAAAATCTCTATGAGAATTCAAGGGCATACCTTATCTGTTTCCTTTAAGAAGGCTGTAACTGGAGGATAGACTTCCAGATGAGACCTTAAAGCATTTAATCCATATTGTAGCTACTCTGAGAGATCTGAAGGGGCTGGAGATTAGCTGAGTCTTAAGCCCAGCTCCCTAGGAAGACCCTAGAGCCCCTGGGCTATGTGCTCTCTTCTAGGCCTGGCAGCCAAAGCTGGGAGCACTGGGAGTGGGAGGAGGTGGAAAGGATGCTCAAGCTGATGGTAGAAGAGGGGGTGGATTGGGAGATGGACAGACAGGCATCTGTCACTCCCTGTGAAAGCTCACTGGGCAGAAGAGAATCCTCAGTGGTCAGTTTATTGCTAGTGAAGACCCAGTAAAACAGATGCTTGATTTGCCCCCAAACAGAAAAGTGGATGGGAGGGAGGTATCTCAAAGTAAGGAAAGCAGTGAAGTGGTTTTTTTCTTTTCTTCTCTTTTTTTCTTTGTTTCATAATATACCTGTCTCAATTTGACATTATTTTTAAACAGACCACATCTGTGCTGGGAAAGGAGAGTGTCTGATAGGTAAATCTGGACCATGAAATGAATAGAAAGGAAGGTCATTTTCATTCACCTCAAATTTTTAAGTTCTTAGTTTGGTTTTTATTTGAAAAGCCGTGACTTTTCCTGGAGGGACTTATTACCTGCAGAAAAAGACACAATGCAGGCCACTTGGAATTTGGAAGGAAGAATATTGTCTACATCAATGCAAGCTGAGAAAATACATGCCTACATGTATATGCGTGTGTGCTCAGTCACAAAGCCACGTCCAGCTCTTTGTGACTCTGTGGACTGTAGTCTGCCAGGCTCATCTTTCCACAGGATTTCCCACACAAGAATACTGGAGTTGGTTGCCATTTCCTCCTCCAGGGTATCTTCCCTACCTAGGGATCAAACGTGCATCTCCTGGACTGGCAGGCACGTTCTTTACCACTGAGCCACCTGGGAAATATATATATATATAAAACTTNGTTTTCTTTCTTTACCTTTCAAAGTGCATTTTTATTAGGTTTTTCTGTAAGATTAAATAACAAGGAATGGGCAAGGTAAACACAGGGCTTGAAAATTACTTTTTGTTGGAAAAAATCCTAATCTGCACTTGAACCAGGGCAGCATGCAGCCACAGAACTTAACATTGCAGACTATATCCTGAGGCCCCTGATGTTTGTAACAGCCACTTCTTGTGGTCAACACATATTTTAACTCCTCAAAGCTTTTTAATTATAAAGATGTTTCTATTTTATCTAGCAAGACAGCCTCCACTTGAGAAAATGTGATGCCTAGATAAGAAGTATTTCTTCTTTCCCTTTATTGTTCTGATAAATATTCCAGAAGAGTGTCTCAAAAATCAGTGGCAGCTGCCTGTCAAGAAGACATTCTGTCAAATTAGACAATTTAATGATTTTGCAGTATGACATGAAACTTCTATTTTTAATAGAATTGTCACCAAGGTTCATCACCAACTATAGACAGGTATGTGATTTAGTTGTGAGTCACCAGAGTTAGCACCAGCTAGAGAATTTATCTGAGGTACCACACTTAATAAGAAGAGAGAGACACTTGTGGTTTTGATAGAATGCCCATGAGGCTTCTGTTTATACAGACCTAGAGTGACTTTCTTGAAACTCTGTTGTTTCTATTGGGGTTTTACATATATCTTACCCTTAGCTTTGCTTGAATCTCTTAAGGCTATCAATTCATGTTCTTTTGCCAGGAATCAATATCAAGCAATGTTTTGCAGTTCTCAGGAGATTTGATAACCTATAAAAGCCTTTCTATGAAGAAGTGTCCTTAGAATAACAATCTTGGTTAAATCTTTGGCAGTAATTTTCCATCATACACTCTCTCATAAATGCAGGCTCCTGTCCATTCTCATTTATTTCCTCATTGACTTATTAGTATAATTTTCAAGTTCAATATGATAAAAATTATCTTTAAATTCTTATGTTTATCATAATTATAATCATTAAATTAACATTATTTCAAATGTCATAAATAATTCATAACAGTGGAAATAATCATTTAATGCTATTCAGTTTCACAGCATCTCAAATTGCACATGGTTTGCTATTGTTAAGTCACACTTAAGCACCACTTTTATATTGTTATGGTAATATGACCATCAACCTGCATTTATTTTTATATCATAAAGCTCTCATAACTAAAATATGGCAACTGAAACTGACTTCTCCCTGGATTCATAGTTCCTAGGAAAGTCAAAATCTTATATGAAACCAACTCTCTGCTTCCTCTGTTCCTAGGAGGAAAACACCTAAGTAGTTCAGGTTGGGTCTTACCTATCAATTCATTATCACACTTGGAGCAGTATTTATTACCCATGTTTAGTTTCCATGAAGAGAGGTATTTCCCTTAACCTCCCTTACTCTGCCCTACCCAGGGCAAGACACTGGAGTTTTCTGATTTGAGAGTTTGGAGATAAAATCTGAGATCCCTGCTCCATCCTTTCCCTTTCTTATTGCAGTGTGTCCAGCTGCAGAAAGCACCCCTTCTGGTCTGCTCCTCCAAGCTGTCTACATTTCAGGGTCAGGCTCAACCCTGGTAAGGAGATGGGGAACACAGGTGAACTTTTCCAGAGCCCAACATCTGGTACATGGACTGATGATCTTGATAAATCAACATGGAGTGGAATTTGAGGAGAAAAGTAACACTCACAGAGTGAGACTTTGAAATGGGTCAGGCCATATTTTTGTTGTGCTGAGCTTGGCATCTGCAGGTATATCTACTGTGTGATGCTGCTAGTTTTTACAGTGGCATTGGTGAGACTGGTTTTCAACTTGCATCGCCAGAGCAAGCTAGTTTGGGTTTTAAAGTATGAGCTACTTCTCATTGGCTTGATATTATATGAAGGCTGGGATAGGGTTAGATCTTTCAGGTGCTCTTTAAACAAAAAGCATTTGCTGCATCAATAATGTTTTTCAGCCAGGCTGATAGGGAGGAGCTTTAGCTTTCATGGGATCTGAGTTCTGCACACCTTACAGAGCACTTGTGGGGCTTAAGATTTCAGTGTTTCCTGCAAGGTCTAAAGTCAGCTTAAATTCCATTTTGTACTGTAGCCCAAGAGAAGACAAAGGAGACTCTAGGCTAAGTTTGGGTTAGTGGCTTATTCATAACCTTGGGTTTTTCTCTACTGTGTTATTTCAAATTGACTCTGGATTTCTTAATGACAGGATCTCTATCCTTAGCTTTAGTTTTTAGAGAACCAAGCTCTAAGTCCATCCATAGAACTATGGTAGATTTTATTAATAAAATAATAAAAAGGGGTTGGAAGATCTTATTATAATAAAAATATGCCATATTTTAAAGGGATATAAATAAATAAAGTTACCATGGACCCAAAAGTTAGAAAGATAACAAAAAGGTCGTTACCAGGTATTCTCTGTTTCCAAAGGTCATATTTGCTTCTTGACTAAGAAGGAGCTGGAGAGATCTGAAAATCATCCCTCAAATAGAAAAAGACCCATTCAGTCCTACTAAGGGGCTTCCCTGGTGGCTCAGCAGTAAAGACTCTGCCTGCAATGCAGGTGCCCCAGGAGATCCAGGTTCGATCTCTGAGTTGGGAAGATCCCCTGGAGGAGGGCATGGCAACTCACTCCAGTATTCTTGTCTGGAGAATCCTATGGACTGAGGAACCTGGTGAGCTATAGTCCATGGGGTCACAAAGAGTCAGACATGACAGACGACTTAGCATGCATGCAATATAACAAAAGTAGTGGAAGAAATAGAATGAAATAAAAAATTTAAAAACCTGTTGAACAAGAAGGGAAAGAAAGAACTTTAAGTGGCAGCTGTGAAGGGAAAGATGAGACTTTGACAACTGGAAGGTCAGACCTGATGTATGTTAAGGGAAATGGGATGTACCTGGGTCTAATGACTCTTAAAGGAACTGTTTGTAAAAGAGGACTTGTTTTGCATGGTAACTAGATCAGAAAAGCTAACACAGATCCCAAACAATATAACAGAGGAAGAGGAAAAACGTTGTGAGCACAGACCAGAACGGTTGTCTGAGGGAGCCTGTCCCCAGGATATCCTGAGAAAGACTTCTTAAAGGTTCACTTGTATAGTCTATACCCTGACCAACTGGGGAATCACTTGCTGACTCTCTGGGCAAGTCTCCCAAGGTGCATATTATCTTCATCCCAAATCCAGGCCGCGGGTATGTAAAACTCTTCAAACAGAGACTCCTAATCTTCTAGGAATCAGTAAGGAGATTTCTCAAGAGGATCTCCAAGATGAGAAAAATTACGTTCCCAATGTGATTGGCTGACATCTGTAGAACATAGTGGGTGTAAGCAGGAGAAATATTGATACAATTTATTTGACTACCTGTTGAGCATTTTGTTGTTTTAAAATCCTTTGACACACACATCATCTCCTTCGAGTCTCACTGTGCCCTGTGATAGAGGGTGGTATACTTCCGGAATCATAAGCAATGGGACTGCAGCTCAGCCAGTGTGTACTTGCTAAAGGACATTCACGTATTGCTGAAGCCTGGCTTGGAGAATTTTGAGCATTACTTTACTAGCATGTGAGATGAGTGCAATTGTGCTGTAGTTTGCCCATTCTTTGGCATTACCTTTCTTTGGGATTGGAATGAAAACTGACCTTTTCCAGTCCTGTGGCCACTGCTGAGTTTTCCAAATTTGCTGGCATATTGAGTGCAGCACTTTCACAGCATCATCTTTTAGGATTTGAAATAGCTCAACTGGAATTCCATCACCTCCACTAGCTTTGTTCGTAGTGATGCTTTCTAAGGCCCACTTGACTTCACATTCCAGGATGTCTGGCTCTAGGTGAGTGATCACACCATTGTGATTATCTGGATCATGAAGCTCATTTTTTGTACAGTTCTTCTGTGTATTTTTGCCACCTCTTCTTAATATCTTCTGCTTCTGTTAGGTCCATACCATTTCTGTTCTTTATTGAGCCCATCTTTGCATGAAATGTTCCCTTGATATCTCTAATTTTCTTGAAGAGATCTCTAGTCTTTCCCATTCTGTTGTTCTCCTCTATTTCTTTGCACTGATCGCTGAATAAGGTTTTCTTTTCTCTTCTTGCTATTCTTTGGAACTCTGCATTCAGATGCTTATATCTTTCCTTTTCTCCTTNTCTTGTTTTTGCTGACTGTATAGAGCTTCTCCATCTTTGGCTGCAAAGATATAATCAGTCTGATTTTGATGTTGACCATCTGGTGATGTCCATGTGTAGAGCCTTCTCTTGTGTTGTTGGAAGAGAGTGTTTGCTATGACCAGTGCATTTTCTTGGCAAAACTCTTTGCCCTGCTTCATTCCGTACTCCAAGGCCAAATTTGCCTGTTACTCCAGGTGTTTCTTGACTTCCTACTTTTGCATTCCAGTCCCCTATAATGAAAAGGACATCTTTTTTGGGTGTTAGTTCTAAAAGGTCTTGTAGGTCTTCATAGAACCATTCACTTCAGCTTCTTCAGCATTACTGGTTGAGGCATAGGCTTGGATCACCATGATATTGAATGGTTTGCGTTGGAAACAAACAGAGATCATTCTGTCATTTTGAGATTGCATCCAAGTACTGCATTTCAGACTGTTTTGTTGACTGTGATGGCTACTCCATTTCTTCTAAGGGATTCCTGCCCACAGTCGTAGATATAATGGTCATTTGAGTTAAATTCACCCATTCCAGCCCATTTTAGTTCTCTGATTCCTAGAATGTTGATGTTCACTCTTGTCATCTCCTGTTTGACCACTTCCAATTTGCCTTGATTCATGGACCTAACATTCCAGGTTCCTATGCAATATTGCTCTTTACAGCATTGGATCTTGCTTCTATCATCAGTCACATCCACAGCTGGATATTGTTTTTGCTTTGGCTCCATCCCTTCATTGTTTCTGGAGTTATTTCTCCACTGACTTCCAGTAGCATATTGGGCACCTACCGACCTGGGGAGTTCCTCTTTCAGTATCCTATCATTTTGCCTTTTCATACTGTTCTGGATGAACTTCCAGATGTTCAAGCTGGTTTTAGAAAAGGCAGAGGAACCAGAGATCAAATTGCCAACATCTGCTGGATCATCAAAAAAGCAAGAGAGTTCCAGAAAAACATCTACTTCTGCTTTATTGACTATGCCAAAACCTTTGACTGTGTGGATCACAAAAACTGTGGAAAATTCTGAAAGAGATGGGAATACGAGACCACCTGACCTGCCTCTTGAGAAACCTGTATGCAGATCAGGAAGCAACAGTTAGAACTGGACATGGAACAACAGACTGATTCCAAATAGGAAAAGGAGTACGTCAAGGCTGTATATTGTCACTCTGCTTATTTATCTTATATGCAGAGTACATCATGAGAAATGCTGTGCTGGAAGAAGCACAAGCTGAAATCACAATCGCTGGGGAAATATCAATCACCTCAGAGATGCAGATGACACCACCCTTATGGCAGAAAGTGAAGAGGAACTAAAAAGCCTCTTGATGAAAGTGAAAGAGGAGAGTGAAAAAGTTAGCTTAAAGCTCAACATTCAGAAAACAAAGATCATGGCATCTGGTCCCATCACTTCATGGAAAATAGACGGGGAAACAGTGGAAACAGTGTCAGACTTTATTTTCGGGGGCTCCAAAATCACTGCTGATGGTGATTGCAGCCATGAAATTAAAAGACGCTTATTCCTTGGAAGGAAAGTTATGACCAACCTAGATAGCATATTGAAAAGCAGAGATATTACTTTGCCAAAAAAAAATGCATCTAGTCAAGGCTATGGTTTTTCCAGTGGTCATGTATGGATGTGAGAGTTGGAATGTAAAGAAAGCTGAGTGCCAAAGAGTTGATGCTTTTGAACTGTGGTGTTGGAGAAGACTCTTGGGAGTCCCTTGGACTGCAAGGAGATCCAACCAGTCCATCGTAAAGGAGATCAATCCTGGGTATTCATTGGGAGGACTGATTTTGAGGCTGAAATTCCAATCCTTTGTCCACCTCTTGTGAAGAGTTGACTCATCGGAAAAGACCCTGATGCTGGGAGAGATTGGGGGCTGGAGGAAAAGGGGACGACAGAGGATGAGATGGCTAGATGGCATCATCGACTCTATGGACAAGAGTTTGAGTGAACTCTGGGAGTTGGTGATGGACAGGGAGACCTGGTGTGCTGCAGTTCATGGGGTTGCAAAGAGTGGGATATGAGTGAGCGACTGAACTGAACTGAAAGGCCATTCAACTAGTAATTGAGTATAATCCAGATCACTGACTTGTGCCATCTACTCCATTCCCCTGAACCAGACTGTTCTTCCCACCCCTAACAGGGCTTGCTCAGCCTGAAGAATGACCAACCAAGAAGGTCTGGGTAGTCTCAGAAGATATAATTATCTTGAAAACTAATATTGTGAATTGCCTGATTCTTTTTTAAATTAATTAATTTTTTGCTGTGTGTCATTGCTCTGCATGTGCTTTCTCTAGCTGAGCTGAGCAGATGTGACTCTAGTTGCTATTCTCTGGCTCCTCATTGTGGTGGCTTCTCTTGTTGTGGAGCACAGGCTCTAGTTGTGCAGGCTTCAGTAGTTGTGGCCCCTGTCTTAATTGCCCTGCAGCATGTGGTATCTTCGTTCTCCAGCCAGGGATCAAGCCCATGCCCCCTGCATTGGGAGCACAGAGTTTTGTTTTTGCTTTTTTTCTTTTTTAATTTTTATTTTTACTTTATTTTACTTTGCAATTCTGTATTGGTTTTGCAATACATTTACATGAATCCGCCACGGGTGTACATGAGTTCCCATTCCTGAACCCCCCTCCCACCTCCTACTGCATATCATCTCTCTGGATCATCCCCATGCACCAGCCCCAAGCATCCTGTATCCTGTATCAAACATAGACTGGCGATTCGTTTCTTACATGATAGTATACATGTTTCAGTGCCATTCTCCCAAATCATCCCACCCTCTCCCTGTCCCTCAGAGTCCAAAAGTCTGTTCTACACATCTGTGTCTCTTTTACTGTCTTGCATACAGGGTCATCATTACCATCTTTCTAAATTCCATATATATGTGTTAGTATACTGTATTGGTGTTTTTCTTTCTGGCTTAATTTATTTTTAATGGAAGAATAATTGCTATACGATATTGTGTTGATTTCTGCCATACATCAACATGAACCAACTGTAAGTATACATATTTCCCCTGCCTCTTGAGCTTCCCTTCCACCTCCCACCCCATCTCACCCCTCTAGGTTGTCACAGAGCCCCTGTTTGAGTTCCCTGAGTCATACAGCAAATTCCCACTGGCTGTCTATTTTACATATAGTAGTGTATATGTTTCCAAGCTTCTCTCTCCATTCATCCCACCCTCTCCTCCCCTCCTCCCCTCCTCCCCTCATGTCCATAAATCTGATCTCTATGTTAGTGTCTCCACTAGGGAGCACAGAGTTTTAACCACTGAACCACCAGGGAAGTCCCTGAGTGGGACTATACTATGAAATAGGGCAGATAATCAAACCAATGCCAAATCTGATAGCTCGGCCTTTTAAGAAATTTATGAAGAGTGACTCCATTTGGTTTGAGGGAAAAGCAGTCTTTTAACGTGAAGGTTTAAAACATATTTGAGCAGATTCAGAAAATTTTTGCACATAAGGAAAAACACCCCTCCTCCAGTCAGTCTGCACAGTTATTTATTATGAATAATTTATATTTCTCTCGGGGATTTTGCTATTTATTGCTCTTAATTATTTGCTTTTCAATTGCCACTATAGGTTCCCTGGGGAAACCCTTGAGAGAAGGAAGTTGTCAAGCTGGGGAAAGCATCAGCCTAATGACTCACCGGTACTGAAGCTGTTGGTCTGCGGGTGACAGCAATTACCATTCATTAGCTCAGCATAACTGGTGGAGCAAAGTTCTTCTAAATGGGCACTTGACATGTGTATTAACTTAATCTTTTCCAAAGAAAAACTTCTTTGGGGGAGGATGGATGAAAATGGAAATGAAATGTTGGAAAGAGTGTTTCCAGCTGTTCATTTTTGTTCTTTCTGCTATATCAAATATTCTATTAAATAGTCTTAGGACAATGTGAGCACTGAAAAGAAAAAGTTTGGGATCCAGACATCTGGGTTCTGTTATAGGGGTGTCATTAACCCACTGGGATTTTTGTGCCTTGGGTTTTTCATTTGCAAAATAGTGTGAGAAATGGTCATGGGGAATAATTAGACCAAATAAAAGAAGCCTTAGTTCAATACAGGGAGCTAGGGCTGCTCAAAAGACAGACTAACTACAGAAAAAGAAATACCCTGAAGCAGTTTACTCAGGCAACCTAGGTTAAATCCATAATCTCTTTACTTATTCTTTAGCATCCAGGAAAAACTGGTCAAAATTAAAATTCACTAGGTCCGTGTGTGTGTGTGTGTATGTGTGTGTTTGTTCAGTCACTGAGTCATGTCTGATTCCTTGTGACCTCATGAACTCCACCCACTAGGCTCCTCTGTCCATGGAGTTCTCCAGGCAAGAATACTGGAATGGGTTGCCATTCCTTTTCCTGGGTATCTTCCCAGATCAGGGATGGAACCTGTTTCTCCTGCATTGACAGGCGGATTCTTTACCACTGAGCCACTAGGAAAGCCCTCTCTAGATCCATAGTGCTGCTGCTGCTAAGTCCCTTCAGTCATGTCCGACTCTGTGCAACTCCATAAAAGTCAGCCCACCAGGCTCCCCCATCCCTAGGATTCTCCAGGCAAGAACACTGGAGTGCGTTGCCATTTCCTTCTTCAATGCATGAAAGTGAAAAGTGAAAGTGACATTGCTCAGTCCTGTCCAACTCTTAGCGACCCCATGGACTGCAGCCTACCAGGCTCCTCCATCCATGGGATTTTCCAGGCAAGAGTACTGGAGTGGGGTGCCATTGCCTTCTCCCCCCTAGGTCCATAGGAACAAAGAATAGTGAGCTTCTTAGTGTTATTCTATTGAATACTCATAAATCGCTGTTCCAAAGAACAGGAGGAGTCAAGCTAATGGTTTTAAAAAGGGAATATGATTTGGATACAAAGCCAGCAACATGATACTCTATACAAATCCAGCATAAGAATACCTGCAGGTGGGTCTGGTATACCCATCCCTTAAAATAAACAGAATTAGCTAATATGCTAACAGGTTGCTTTGTAAGAGGCACAACATAATACTATGGCTGGGAAAGGAATAGGAAAAAGAGCTCGTCATTTAAAATGTGGATAATAATACAGTTTTAATATAACAAGAGTTGGCGGTAATACATGATATTTTCGGCCTTGTTCTATTGTGGAGGTGAATCTCCATCTGGGGAATTTTTACTGTCATTGTTGGCAGATAAAATTGTTTAAAGATGGAGAAGAGGAAGGGTTAGTACTCAACCTTTCCCCAACTCCTTCCTTCATTGCCGTATTACTACTTTTTGCTTGGAGTACTTGGAAATGAACTAGACTTGCTGCCTTCAGTTTCACTTCTCTGAACCTGTTTTTGTTTGTAGCCTGGGAAAACTTGCTAATGCTCACATCTGATCACATCACTGCACTTTATAGACCATGGCAAATGGCAAATCTCTTGAACAAGAGATGAAGTTTGAGTAGTTCAGTATAGTTAAAAGGTTCTTCATACACTGGGTCTCTCTCCCCTGCAGCCGCCCATGGTTGTGTTTATCACTCCTGTCAAACCAAACCTCCCCACCCCAGGACCACACACATTCCTACTCATGAAATACCTGCCCCCTTCTTCAGCCCATCTGTACCTTAAATTTTGAGCATCCTACAATCCCCTTAAACAACACATCCTCTAGGGAGCCTTCCCTGGAAACCAAGATTAGGACAGGTTCTCCTAGGGCCTTTCACATCCTGGTGTCCCTTCTATCACCACATTTATCGTACTGTCTCTGAGTTTCACAAAGTGTGTATAGAGGGGTCCTGGGATGCTTCAACAAATTCACAGGATATTTTTAAATTTTGAAATTTAGACCCAAAGAGCCATTAGACATCACATGGACCATTGTCTTAAGTTACTTGAATCTAGCTACTTCAAAAATCGAACTGTTAGGTATTTCTTTTAATCGAGGGGCACATGAAAATGTTAATTAGACATAAAAGGCAAAGGTTGGCAACTTTGCCCTATTGCAATTGCCTCTTCTTGTCTGGGTGTCTCAGTAGAACATTTTATTATGAAACTCTTGGGGAATCTGTGGAAAGTTTTTGTCCCAATTCTAGAAAAAAATTGCATATGCTTCTGCATTTAAGAGATTCATGGGCCTTTGCAGCCCATTGGTGAACCCCCTATTGTAAGAAAATCTAGTACAGGGTTTTATATAGGCTGAGCTGAATGAATGAATGAGAAGCTTAACCTGTCTGGTTTCACAGATGCAGAAGAGTCAGAGGAAATTAGAACACTGGAAATAGGCCTTAAGAGGAGAGAAATTTCTCAGTTGTTTGCCAGAAGAAGAAAATGGAGATTTTTCAGTTTGGGGATCTGAGAGTCTAATTAATAACCCCTCTTTTGGATTTCGAATCAACTGATAGCAGACCAAGGGGCTGAATAGAACCAACATGTCAATTCTATTCATGCTGTGGATGGATAGACAAGAAGCTGAACTTGGACCCTAGTTGGGGAGGGGGCTCTGGTTATTGTATGGGAAATGGGAGGGATTTTTTGATCCATAAGACGAGAAGCACCAGATGGATCATAAGACATGAAGTTACATGTGTGCAATGATGGCTGATGCGAGCCTGCCCAGAGGAGAAATGCCAACCCATTGGTGTCACTTCTCACCAGTTTCCCTAGGTGGATCTGTCACAACACGGACAGGAAATAGCACACCACGTACACTCCAGTACTTCCTCAAGAGAATCTGAGTGCTGGAAGCTCCTACTTTTAGGATCCAGATAGCATCTCAGGGAAGGGAAGAGGACTTACCTATTTTTATTGGCATAATTTTTGTCATTTGTTTTCTGGTCTGCTGATAGACACGTGATCCAAAATCTCATTCAAAAGATCCCAGGACGTCCTTAGGATGCCCACACATAGTCAGAGAGAAAATTAATACACCTGCAGAAAAGGTTCAAACAAGCCTCACATTCTTTTTTTTTTTAATTTATTTATTTTAATTGGAGGCTAATTACTTTACAATATTGTATTGGTTCTACCATGCATCGACATGAACCTGCCATGGGTGTACACGTGTTCCCCATTCTGAACCCCCCTCCCACCTCCCTCCTCATACTATCCCTCTGGGTCATCCAAGTGCACCAGCCCCGAGTATACTGTATCACGCATCGAACCTGGACTGTGATTCGTTTCACATATGATAATACACATGTTTCAATGCCATTCTCCCAAATCATCCCACCCTCACCTTTTCCAACAGAGTCCAAAGACTGTTCTATACATCTATGTCTCTTTTGCTGTCTCCAATATAATGTTATTGTTACCATCTTTCTAAATTTCATATATATGTGTTAGTATACCGTATTGGTGTTTTACTTTCTGGCTTACTTCACTCTGTATAATAGGCTCCAATTTCATTCACCTCATTAGAATGGACTCAAATGTATTCTTTTTAATGGCTGAGTAATACTCTATTGTGTATATGTACAACAGCTTTCTTATCCATTCATCTGCTGATGGACATCTGGGTTGCTTCCATGTTCTGGCTATTATAAACAGTGCTGCGATGAACAATGGGGTACACGTGTCCTTTTCCATTCTAGTTTCCTCAGTGTATGCCCAGAAGTGGGATTGCTGGGACGTATGGCAATTCTATTTCCAGTTTTTTAAGGAATTTCCACACTGTTCTCCATAGTGTCTGTACTAGTTTGCATTCCCACCAACAGTGTAAGAGGGTTCCCTTTTCTCCACACCCTCTCCACCATTTATTGCTTGTAGACTTTTGGATCACAACCATTCTGACTGGCATGAAATGGTACCTCATTGTGGTTTTGATTTGCATTTCTCTGATAATGAGTGATGTTGAGCATCTTTTCATGTGTTTGTTAGCCATCTGTATGTCTTCTTTAGATAAATGTCTGTTTAGGTCTTTGGCCCATTTTTTTGAATGAGTCGTTTATTTTTCTGGAATTGAGCTACAGGAGTTGCTTGTATATTTTTGAGATTAGTTGTTTGTCAGTTGCTTCATTTGCTATTCTTTTCTCCCATTCTGAAGGCTGTCTTTTCACCTTGCTTATAATTTCCTTTGTTGTGCAGAAGCTTTTAATTTTAATTAGGTCCCATTAGTTTATTTTTGCTTTTATTTCCAATATTCTGGGAGGTGGGTCATAGAAGATCCTGCTGTGATTTATGTCAGAGAGTGTTTCGCCTATGTTCTCTTCTAGGAGTTTCATAGTTTCTGGCCTTACGTTTAGATCTTTACTCCATTTTGAGTTTATTTTTGTGTATGGTGTTAGAAAGTGTTCTAGTTTCATTCTTTTACAAGTGGTTGACCAGTTTTCCCAGCACCACTTGTTAAAGAGATTGTCTTTAATCCATTGTATATTCTTGCCTCCCTTGTCAAAGATAAGGTGTCCATAGATGCATGGATTTATCTCTGGGCTTTCTGTTTTGTTCCATTGATCTGTATTTCTGTCTTTGTGCCAGTACCATACTGTCTTGATGACTGTGGCTTTGTAGTAGAGCCTGAAATCAGGCAGGTTGATTCCTCCAGTTCTATTCTTCTTTCTCAAGATTGCTTTGGCTATTCGAGGTTTTTTTGTATTTCCGTATAAATTGTGAAATTATTTGTTCTAGCTCTGTGAAAAATACCACTGGTAGCTTGATAGGGATTGCATTGAATCTATAGATTGCATTGGGTAGTATACTCATTTTCACTATATTGATTCTTCTGATCCATGAACATGGTATATTTCTCCATCTATTAGTGTCCTCTTTGATTTCTTTCACCAGTGTTTTATAGTTTTATAGATATAGGTCTTTTGTTTCTTTGCTAAGTTGCTTCAGTTGTGTCCGACTCTGTGCAACCCCATAGATGGCAGCCCACCA